>JAJLSF010000028.1:0-46801 GCA_030567395.1 Citeromyces hawaiiensis
TATTTGTCACGTCTCAAAAGAAGAAAAAAAAAATTTGATTAAAAACACACGGCTTCAGACGCAATAGGCATTGCGATTTAAAAAAATTAATCAAAACTCATAATTAGCATGGTACCATCATTAGCCAGTACACTGAAAAGCGATAACCCTATTCTGTTAGTATTTGTTTTGAAAACAAAAGTCAACGATCAGAATTTTCAGTGTGTTTGGCATGAAGTCGAATCGGTCATTTATAATCCGTTTGGGGCGACAGTGGTCATCATGTTGACTTGGGAAAAAAGTACATACTTATCACTGTTGAGTGTTCGTGTGTGGGAAATATATGGGAAAATTTTGTCCTTATATAGTCATTATTGACACGGGCTGCTGCCATTGGTGTGCGCATGTGAAATGAGTTCCTTTAGTTGGAAGAACTTTACAGATTTGAACAATGAGACGAGATCTTATTCTTCGCCTCTTGCGGTGATTGCTCATATTGATCTGAATGCGTTTTATGCTCAAGTGGAGCAGCTGCGATTGGGACTTTCTGCTGATGACCCAGTGGTGTGTGTGCAGTGGACCTCTCTGATAGCTGTATCATATGCTGCTCGTAAGTATAGTATAAGCCGAATGGACTCGTTAGATTCCGCCAAGAAAAAATGCCCCAATTTAATTGCTGCTCATACCGCTGTTTTTAAAAAGGGCGAAACTAATTGGAAGTGTGTTGATCTACCAAATTTGCCCTCTCCTATAGACCATAAAGTAAGTCTAGACCCTTATCGGCGAGAGAGTCGTAAACTGATGCGACTGTTTAAAAAAAATTGCGACCTCGTAGAAAAGGCAAGTGTTGACGAGAGCTTTATGGATTTCGGAAGACTGGTTTTCCACAAAGCTCTCAATCTTTTTCCTCAGTTGAAAGAGTATGCAGAGGCAAATGCGCAAGACCCGCTTCCTGAGATCCCAGATGATCTGCCCGACTTGTTTCGTGGAGTTGTGTTCCACGGAAAAGATTCGGGTAAACCCATCCCTACCGACTGGGACGATGTCTTTATAATGCTGGGGTCGCATGTGGCTGATGACATCAGGCGACAGGTGAAGGAGGAAATCGGGTACACCACTTCTTGTGGAGTTGCGAGAACAAAAACTGTGAGTAAACTTGCATCTGGATTCAAGAAACCAGACAATCAGACCATTATTCTCAACAAGGGTATTTTTGAATTCTTGAAAAACTTTAGTGTGACTGATTTCTGGTCTATGGGAGGCAAGACTGGCGATCAAATTATGAAAACTCTTGAAATTGAGGAGCCAAATGAGTCTATAGCCTTAATACGAGAAAAGAGTTTATCAGAGATGCGCTCAGCGTTGAAAGATGGTGTTATGGCAGAGAAGCTGTATGACTTGGTTCGTGGAGAGTACTTGCAGCCACTTAATCCGAGGATCGACATAAAGTCGATGGGATCCAATAAAAACTTTAGAGGAAAGTGTGTAAATAGCATTGATGACTTAAAGGGCTGGCTTCCGATTTTCGTGGCGGACCTGGTCCAGCGAATCAGCGAGCTCGATGAAGAGAGCATGCAACCCCGACGGCCCAAGACACTCTCTATTCATTTCAGAAACTACCAGTTCCAAACGTGGTCACGGCAAACCTCTATATCTGGGTTGAAGCAGCTGGATCTTTTGGGGAAGCAGATGAACGATAAAGCTTTAGAGTTGGCTCGTGCTCTTGAGAGAGATCTCGGCATTTCTACTATGTATCCTTGTTCGAACTGCGGAGTGTTTCTTTCGAGCTTTAACGGTCTCGACGAAGATTCGCGCAAAGTGGATATGTTTTTTAAAAAGGTTTCCGATGATCGAGAAGAGGATGAGACTGAGCCTGCAAAGGAGATTGAGCCTTCAAAGGAAAAGGAGCCGCCAAAAGCGTTGTTTTGTGAGGAGGAGGAGGAGGAGCAAGAGTTCAAGTGCCCCGACTGCAGTGAAACCGTCTCGGGGGGCGAACAGATGGTGGTTGAGCATAGGGATTTCCATATGGCGCAGAAGCTAGACACCACTTTGAATAATATGAGCTACGGTGAAAAGATGCTGTTCCAGAGAGGGAAAAGAAGCACTCCTGATATTAAAAGCGGTAGAAAGCGAGCAAAGCCGCAGGCAGCAAAGTCGGGAAAACGGCAAACAACGTTGCCTTTTTAGGCGGTGGGGTTGATGTTTAGGTGACAAGGAGTCATACTTTAACTGGATGAGGCGAAGTAAGTTCAGTGTTCGATTGGCGAGCCACTAACTTGAGAAATAGATCGAGTGCTTGATTATGATGGCCAATGGAGACATTTTATTATGCGAGAAAGACTGTCGACGTTTGAGAGCTATTGGTTGAGTCTCACCGCTTTATATAAAACAGTTGTTCCGTCGGTCGACATATTGGAGGATGGTTGACATTATCAGTGTTTGAAGCTTGGCCTGAAACAACACACCTAAACCAAATATGTCTGATCATGCACTCTGCTGTCAGGTGATGACAATGATATTTTGTTGCAGCACAAAGTCTTCAAGGGGCATCAGTGTTTGCGATATGATTGCAATTAGATAGCAGGACATATTGAAGCTTCAGTATGTTTGTCGCAATCTTTGAAGCGAAGCGGAGAAGATATTGCAAACGCTTTGCAGCTTCGACGCTTAAAATTAGCTGTTGTCCTGATTTGTCTGCAGGAAAGGCAGGAGGCGGTCGACAGGCTGAACATGCGGGCAGCCGTGATGCTGTTATGTTGCGATCTCAAGCGAATACGCCTTTGCTTAAGCACACTTTGCCCAGTAAATTTGGTGGCTAAGTGAATTGATGTCAAGTATCAGAAAATAATCAAAGGCTCTCCCGTTCGACTGTCACACTCGACTTTCCGTCTCTCTGTGCACCTTCTCTGCCTTGTGATGATCCATTGGCCTTTTAATAATAGACCATGAGTATTCAGGGTTTGCCTGGTGATCTTTGTGGGTCTTCAAGTGCACTATCCAAAGTAAGCTCCAAAAATTGCCACGATGGCCCGGTTTGCTGCTTCAAAAATTGTCCGTTACGAAGGGGGGATCGCATTAATGGGAGGGAAAGCGAGGATCAGACGTTGAGAAGAGCGCATCTGCCTTACAGCTAGAAAATACTCATGCGTACTTTCACCAACAATCGAGGTGGTTAGAGAGCCGATTTCAAAGCAGTATGAGACGAATCATGCATTGATTTTTTCACTCACGGTATCGAGTGGGAAAAAAACGGCGGCAGCCGAAGACTTTCGCGGGAGGTCTGTCTTTTTGTGAAATACCGGACACCTTTTTCGGTCACCCGGGAAGACTATTTTCACAATCGAAGACCCAGCTTGTCGTGGGTAAAGATGACTGCGTACCAGTAGAATTTGACCATTCAGAATTTAGCCGGATCCTTCGTGGGTCTCTCGATGATTCATTCAGGGCTAATGAAGCGATAATCTACCTCAGGCTCGACAATTAGCCTAAAGAGTTGTCCGTCAAAAAGAGTTTACTCGGTTGAGGGGAGCGAAATCGAGAATCAGCAGGTGGGAAAAGCAATTGCTGACCAGGAAAAGATTTGGTGTCTTGACGAAAATCTGCCTTGTTTGATGTGCTTGGCATATAATGCTATGAAGGCTCGAATAGGTGATCGATGTTATACTCAAAAGACTTATCTCCTTCCATACTTTTCGACGCGTCCAGACATCATTGTCTACCATTTACAAATGCGTAAACATCGAATTTTGATAGGTTGAAATGTGCCTAAAAAGAACATGACATAGCTTATTTGTATGATTTATACAACGGGACTTTTGAGTAAAAAGAAGAAAAAAAGTCATTCCGACTGGCTATTCCTTTAAGAGTCTTTATAACTTGCATGGAACTACGCAGCTACTTATATGGTATATGAAGATGAGCTTTTTTCGGAGTAATGTAGATACTGCTCTTGGATAAAGTTGATAACACATAATGCCAAAGCACAGATAACAAAGAAATGGCAGTCTTGTCTGCATTTTTTGTTCCCTGTAACACACCATATATATTCCCGTAATATATATCGCCGATGAAGTCGCTCCCACTAGCAGATGCTCCCCCAATTGGTAAGCAAAACACCTTCAGCAGCTAACACTCAGTGCGGTCGCATCAGAAGGACAAGATATACGAGACCGATCTTTCTGACAAGCTAAGGAACTTTTTGCGCATTGCAAAGGGACAAAGATTCATCAACCAGTATCCCTCAGAGATCAACAGTGTGGCCAAATTACTGTACTACTTGCTCACCACTGTAATCGGAAGCAAAACATTAGGCGAAGAGTATACGGATCTGTTCATTGTAAATCGGAGTGGCCGGAAAATCCCCAAATTCATTGTAAGTATGCATTTCTCTGTACTAACACCAGCCTCGGTTAGGGTTTGCCGTTTGTTACTCTGTAGTTCCTTATATTATTGCGAAACTGCTTAGAAAGAAATCCGGTCGGTATACCGATATTATGACGGGAATGGCTACACTCCATTTGGCTCTTTTCTATTTCCAGGGCCACTACTACTCTTGGAGTAGACGGCTGTTCGGACTGCGGTATGTGGAGGGCCATAAAAAACAAGAGGGCAAGGGAAATTATCAGTTACTAGGCGTAGTTATCCTTTTGCAGCTTCTTTCCCGTACGGTTTCCTTGACAAAATCACAAAATACACAGGTTGAGATGCAAAAAGAGAGCATTGATTTGGCAGAAATAAAAGTTCTGCCTTACATTCCAGAGAATGCAAGAAAATGTATTCTATGTCTTTCATTTATGACTGATCCAACATGCGCAGCTTGCGGTCACGTGTTCTGTTGGTTGTGTATCTTGGATTGGTGCAATCAGAGTCAGGAGTGTCCTCTTTGTCGACAATCTCTCAAGAGGCAGTCTCTGATTCCGTTGCGTTGAATTATACTCCCAGATGAAACAGAATCTGCTTCTTCTTCTTTCCTTTTCTGTCGCTGGGAAGAGCATCTCCCACAGACGACATATCGAGAGAGCTGCTGCTGCTTCCCCACTGTCCCGAGTCGCTTCTTCCGGGGTTTACTCTGGCAATCTGCTTTTTCTGCGAAGGAGGCAGAGCAGGGAACTGGTCTAGACGGGCCTTTTGCGGTGGTCTAGAATTGGGCTGTGCGTAGAGGGGTTTTTCTGTATTCTGCAATCGGAACGGCGTTGCTTTGGCTGTTGATTTGACTGGAGTAGATTTGACTGGAGTTGCATGTGGCAACGAAGGAAACAGCTCCCTGTTCTTTTTATTCCTGGGCTGGTTCCTCCCCATGTTGGACCAGCTGTTTGAAGAGAAACTCAATGAATCTGAGGATCCAGGTAAAGACGGGAACAGATCCTCTGAAAGTTTGTCGTCACTTGCAGACGCGGTAAGTTTAACCAGGTTTTTCTGCTTTTCAGAATTCTTCGGACACAGCTCCGACAGCTCGTAAAGCAGGATCCCCAAATCTGCCGTTGAGCTCTCGCCAAAGATCTTTATATACTCATCCATAACCTTCTCCGAGGAAACAGACCCAGACTGATACTTTGTATTGACATCCTTGAACTGCTCCACCTTTTCCTGGTTGTAATTCAGGTAATGCCGAGCTCGTTCGTCGAGTCTCTTTTTCTTTACATCCAGCGAGTTGGAATCGTCCTGCTTATTCTTCTTGAAGGCAAACTGGTTTGCAAACTGGTTAGCATCAATCGTGGATAGCCTAGACCCGAACCCTGCAGCTTCAAATAGATTTACTCTCTTTCCACTCACATTCCCGTGCTCCTTCACCATGTGAGCCCTTAAATCAAACTCGTCTCTAAACACAACAAATTTTTGGTCAAGACAAGACTGAACATTACACACGAAATGCTGTTTGAGAAAATGCCGCGATAAAGCGTCATAGTTCTTGAAGTACTGCGGATTGGAGATATCAATCTGGTCGCACACGTGACATCTCTCGTGAGCTTCTCTTAAATGCACAAACAACTCGTCGTCGGAATAAAACCTTTTGGAAGAACAGAATTTGCAACTAGGGTGTCCCTTGAAACCAAATTCATCGCCCTTTTGCTGATGATGCTGCAAAGTCTCTTGAGTATACACTTTGAGCTCAGATATAAATGCTCGCTTGTGCTCTACGCATATACTGCAGTAAAACACTTTGTGGTCCGTCTTTACATGCGCGTTGAGAGCTTTGAAACTGTGAAAATCTTTCTTTTCAGTACAATTCTTCACAGGACAGTACCATCTTAAAAGACGCATGGTATTTTCTCTTGCCGCTTTCGAAGTGAACTGGATGCGATACTTTTCGTTTTGCAAAGCTGGCGGATCAATCTTGTCATAAGGTGTGGTTAGCTTTTCAGTGAAAATTATATTTTCGTTTTCCGTTCGGCAAATCAAACACGTTCCCTTCTGGAACAAGACTCTTTGTCGCAAAGCACACTTGTTGCACGTGACATGCTGACAGGGGGTAACAGCGGCAATTTTGTAGCTTTCAGCACATACTACACAAACGGGTTCGCTCATTTTATTGTTCGAGATATATTACATCTGTACACCACGAAGCTTCCGCTAGAATGTCACATTCGTACCCAAAAAGGTATGTGGTGTAATGATGTGAGATGGTGTTTTCTGCGCCAAAAAAAGTCAAAAAGACTTTCCGTTGGCAAACATGCATTTTGTCGGATTATCAGCCATAATCCGGAAAAACAATGTGATGCAACTTTGGAAAAAGAAATGTTGGTCATGCCTTTTCTGAATAAGAAAAGTAAATCATGACTAAGCGGAATAAGAAACGGCTATCATGTATAAGCATGTATGACTTGCGGGGAAGGTCATCTGGCGTGCAGATAAGTCACTCATGATATGTCACACCACATGTGTTTCTCCACATCAATCGATATATAAAAGAGGCCACAAACCTCAACTATGTAGCAGCTTTAGGTAGAAGAAAAGCCTTACATTGTCAAACATAAGTGAAGAACGCTATTACTATCAATTACTGGACATTTTAAGAGAACAATCAAGACTGAGAATGAATCAACCTGCCAGAGTTGCTCAACCTGGTATTGATGCCCCGACCGAGGCTCCCAGATCCCCGAACTATCAACACATTTCAAGCTATGTTTTTTGGCCCACTATAGGATAGCCAAAGTGCGTCCCCTTTGGCATATGAATAGGACGTAGGCCTTTTTGTCACAAAATATCTGTTCATTGGTGCCTGATGGCTGATATTAATATGCTCGATTTTTTGATGAGTCGTTTTGTCACACTACTGTTTTGGCTGTCTCATGGAATGATATCGATGTGTTTTTGTGCGGACATAAATTGCTGGGTGTCGAGTTTTATTGATTCATGTTTGTTCTCACAATTCACCTTGACATGCCGTCAGTATAACATTCAACCAGTGCTTCCAATTGGTGTATCATTAATAACTGTATGATTGGCCAAGATCTCTCTTCCATGATCTCTTTCTCAAACCGTGGGAATCTATGCCTATGTGCGTGTATATCATGTTTGTCTAACAAAAGTGAAAAATATCGGGAGAACTATATTGAGACGTAAACTGCAACATGCATCATGGTCTGTGCTGGTAAATACTTGTATATACTTAGCAAGAAGGCTAACCCATGAGTTTTGGAAATTATACGTTTAGACCCCCGGCTGAAGAAGCGACCTTTCTAAAAGTCTCTTCCATTAAACATCCACATGAAAAGGGTCTGCTGGATGAGTAGAAACTACAAATGCAGTAGGCATGAGTTTGTGAGGCTTCTTGTTGGATGGAGGGGGGCAGATTATTAATATCAAGAGACATAGTATATTTACTTATTGATCACTGCTGCATACAGGCTATATATAGTTCTATTTAGTTTCCATAGTAACCAGCACCTCATGACTACCTATGCACAGTTGCATGTACATATGGCTGGTTCAACACTTCTGGATCCATCTAAAAGCTGGAAAAAAAGAGAGAACGTGATTTCAGTCATTCACTTCAGTGAAGTTCGCTTCGTGGCCCCGTATCCTTCTTTTTGCACCGACTTGGACTGGATACACTATAACGCTGCTTTGTTCTATTCTTGAGAAAAGTGCTTTCCTTCTGAAGCCAAGTATAGCCTTTGTTTATGAAATGGAGGAAATTATGGGGCCGGGTGGTTATGGTGTATGAACAGGCCCCAGGAGCAAAGCACCACCTAATTTTGCTAGGCAGTTTTCACTCCAGGATGCGTTTTAACCTGATTCAAGGCTCTCGAGCTGAGAGTAGCCCTTTTGCCGCGCGGCCAGAATGTGCGCTATGTCTCGAAAGCCAAGAATCGGTTCAACATATATTTTGTGACTTACGGTGGTGAAAGTATTCTGGGCGGTCATTTTCAGCGAATTACCAGACCAAGAGCTGACACTAGACAAATTGGTAAATGGACACAATCACAACACAAAGCAACTACTTAAATACAATCTTCTTCTCTCCACCACCTTATTCGCCCGAAGAAAACGAAGATATTCCACTGAGGTCCCTCGACCTCGCATGGCTGAACAATGGCATCGCTGGCCAACACTAGCGAACAAAGTTCGCCTCATGTTGGCCATTGGCGGAATAATTGAGAGAAGCAAACTGATGGCGACTGAATAACTCAACTCATTCTGAGATATGGAAATCAACAATCAACCAGTGAGGACACCGAACCACCACCCAGCGACTGAATGCTAATTTGGTTTTTTTTTACAGATACCAGTGTCAATGGTATTGAATTTTTGTTCAATAGACTACAATACAACACAAGTACGTTATGAGTTATATGGTTATTTTGTGTATTGATTTATTGAAACTTTTATGTGAAAAAAAAAGGTAAAATCTTGATTTTATATCCGTGATACATAATAGGAAATGCCCAAAAGAGAACACACACAGAATCCGATATGGAATCCAACTTATATGTTGTTAGCATATACGGTCAATCGCATAGAGCGATGAAGCGATCATCTAATATGGACTTATGCTAAGAGAGCCGACTGATCTCGAATCAAACTCTCGCCGTTGGTCTGTTTACCTTAGTCACTACATGGAAGCAGGTATTAGTATACCTCTTCCTATCCATTATCCTGTTATACTGAACCACAGATGGCCTTTATGCCTTATTCACTTACGTTCTCTATCCAACACATTATGCGTACGTATAATTGACTGCCTTTTTTTTTTTTTCACATAAAAGTTCCGTTGTATGAATCATAACCTACACCATATACTTCTTAATAGGTACCTTTCAACCGATAAAAATTCGATGTTTACACAAAATATCAGCCAGAAAATTGCTTCATGGGTTCCTCCAACCTTGGAGAATTATATTGAGTTTGGTTTGTATCCGTTTCCTTCTCTCTCAAGTTCAATTTGAGTAAGTCAAACAAAATTGCCAAAACGTACATAATACCGCATAATTCTGAGTTTTTGACCCGGGAGATCTGATCTGATCTTTTGATCTAGATCAGGGTCCTGGAGACACTTACTTCCCCGGACATTTTAGGTCCCACCAACAGCGTCAACCATTTCAGTTTCCATCCTATAAACTTAAAGGGTGGAATTCTTGGAAATTGAAAACTATAAACGAAGGCTGTCTGTCTGTGAGTAGAGGAGCAGTAATAAAGCGCAAATCAAAATGTGTCATAACGTCTCATCATCGTACTGATGTTATCTAGCGAAGAGATAATAGACCTTGATACATCAAAAATTGATAAAGATTCTTGCTTATGACCATAAATACCTAGATTGCAAAGCAATGCTGTGACAGCTGAAATTTTGGAAAGTAAGCAGATACGTTTGGCGTTTTGCCAACTGCTTCGTTAGAGTAGAGCTATTCATTTTCTCCCCGACAGACTATATGGGTTATATAAAAGAACTAAACGCTATCACTGGCTCTCTCGGACACGAAAAATATCTGATCAGAAACCATCAAACGGAACATATAAAGGGCGCAACTCACAACTAGGTACTTGCGGTGTTTTGTACATTGAAAAAAAGGAGAGCGTGTGAGTCAGAATTGCCCGAGCTTTACCGGATCATCTTTCTACCAGATGTGCAATCGAATAAATGGGAAGTCGGTGCCTCGGTTGAGAGTGACAACAATTCGACAACAAATAAAAAAACATTATTTGTCATTCGCGGATCATGAACGTAAGTGCAACTTTAAACGTTTTCAAGCTTCTACTATGGCCTCGAATGGCCAAGCCCCATGTTACGTATGAGAACTTTCTTCAGATGCCCATTCCACTGAATCGCAAAATCAAAGCTGTTGTTTTGGACAAGGATAACTGTATCTCTCGTGACCAAGACGATAAAGTGTATCATGAGTACGTAGAACACCTTGAAGCCTTGAAAGATTACTACGCTCCGGAAGCTCTTCTCATTGTTAGCAACTCGGCTGGCACCGCAGATGATATCGATAGAGTTCAGGCAAACCGGATTGAAGAGAATTGCGGTATATCCGTTCTAGATCACGAGACGAAAAAGCCAGGATGTTACCAGCAAATTCTGGATCATTTTACTTCAAAGGGAATTATAGCTGATCCAAGCGAATTGGCGATAGTAGGTGACCGTTTGTTTACGGACGTTTTGATGGCCAACATGATGGGCAGTTACGGTGTTTGGTTGAGTGAGGGAGTAGAAAAGAGTGAGAAGGTAATTGTTAGAATGGAAAGAAAGCTGAGTGGATATTTATAGGTTTGTCGTTCTTGAGGATAGCTAATAGATGTATTTTCGAAAATGAGATTTGAGTCGTCAATTTTACGCATAAATTGGTTCAGCTTTCTTGAGCCTTTGAGCCTAGTGTATTGTGGTTTGAATCGGCTCACTCCGGTATTTCCAAAGATAATGGTGTAAGAAACTGAAGTGCTATTTTGTATGCAAACTGACTAGGTATATTTCCTCGTGCTGCCATGTGAATTCAGCTGATAATAAAATCTTGTGGAAGGTTATACAGAGTGATTTCATGGGAATTATTGTGAACTATGAAGCCATTCCGTTGACTGAGCCTGAATATTTCTTAGCAACTACAATTCTGTTGTATCAGAGGCCAATAAGAAGCAAGATCTTTACCACTATTTCATTCGGTTGAGACAAATTCTGCCAGAAATAAGTCTCAGTATGTCGGAACGCGCCAATGGAAACCTCCTTTTACTGTTAGATGACATATGGAGTAATGTATGTTCATTATTCAATAAGACGAATCCAGCTGAAGTGACTTAACAGGGCAATCATAATGTCTAAATCTTCTTCTTAAAGACACTAATATAGCCACAACATGTCTCTCTGGATAGACTCGAAAGTCTCGAAGCTCTTTAGTAATGTACCTCAGTCACCACCTGATACTCCGCCTTTATTGAATTTAGCACCTTTTATCCAACTCAAAGCCTCACTTCACACTCGGAGGTCAAAACACTCCTGGCGGTTGCCAAAATTAGAACGTTAGTAAGCCAAACGCCGTTCTTAAGGGTACTTTATGCCCTTAAATCTCAAACTCGAAAGAATGGTACTAGATTTTTTTGTTTTATCTTCTTCCTGTTCAGGCTGAAGCCGCCTCTTATGCAATATTTTGTACCTTTCGTCGTATTCAGACGTCGATTTCTACCGTTTTTATCCCGTTATTTTACCTTAAACACTTTTTTTTCTGATTTATTTGTGCCTTAATTGTCCCTTTGCATAAAACATTACCAGACTCAATTATACGCAACTTGTCCGACGGTTTGAAAGTCTCTACATATGTCCACCAATGAATTTGAGTGCAAATAAATCACCGTGGCTTTTGAGTGCAATGTTCAACTATGATAAAGAAACCTCTCAGCTCAAAGGGTCGCTGAAAAATTAATCGAGGCAATTAGTTTCTATTCACTTCGCTCGTCCCCATTCATTAACCTTCGTTTTCTAGTTGCGTCTTAATTCGAGTCAATCTTGTCTCTTGATTAATGAAAACGTCCTTGGCAAATGCTTTCGCAGTAGTTAGTCTTCAGTAAATCCAAGAATTTCACCTCTGACAACTGAATACTGATGCCCCCGACCGTCCCTATTAATCATCACAATGGTCCTGGAAACCAACAAAATAGAACCATAACGTCCTATTCTATTATTCCATGCTAACATACTCGAGCTATAGGCCTGCTTTGGACACTCTAATTTTCTCAAGGTAAAAGTCCTGGCTCGCCAACCACCCCGTGAAGGGCAGAAGGTTAGCCAGAAGGAAAGGCTCGGTTGGATCCGACGAAAAGCATAGAAGGAGTTTAGTCTTCTAAAAGCGGTCAGTATACCACATTGGACTAAATGGTGGGAGAAGGTTGACGTAAGCGGGTGCGCATTTGAAACGATTCATCGAATCATAATATCGTCTTTCAAATCGTCGATATCTCTGCTAGGAGCAGCATTCATTATATGGCAGTTTAATACAAAGGCATTGGTAAAAAAAAAGACAACAGCTACTCGTCCACTGGACTGCCCCCACAGGCATATTTTAACGAACATAATTCATTCAGGGATATATCAACGAGACTAGAGCCTTTGAGGGATATTTGCCCACTTGTCCCAGCGTAAATTCCCCTATATCACATCATCCGTATACCCTTTTGTACTCTCTTCTAAGCTTACGCTTCGTCGCAAAAACAACAACCATTTATAGCTCCTCACTCCTCTCATCGTAGGAACACACCCTTCACCTCACAAATAAGCCATCCACAAAGTATCAGTTCCGGCCAAATTTCTCGGATTAACAGCCTGCGAAATCAAATTCAACACATTCGCCGTAGCTACCGACTGCGGAGACGTTGCCGGAGCAAGATGGGCCACCCTACTTGAAACCAGCTCCACATTCACCTTGACAATCTCTGCCAACTGCGTATCATTTCCAACCGGTCTGTGCTGCTGGGCAAACCACGACATCACCTCGTCTCTCACAAACAAACTCAGCTGCAGCTGCAGATCAAAGGTGGGATCCAGTAAACTCTGAGCCATCACCATCATAGAGGGGGAGAGTACTCCTTCCAAATTAGCCTCACCAATCAGCTTTTGAATATTCGGGGTAAGACGGAATGGCACAGGATCGGTATTGTGGAAAATAGGAGCTGCCCTCTGGGCTGAAATATCCAGCAAAGATGATTCAAACGGATTTGTGTGGGTCTTACCTGCAGGAACTTTAACCGGTAACATTTCTGAGGTTGTGACGGCTCCAGAACACTTTGATATGTGAATTTTGGCGGGCTGTCTTCCTGAGATGCACAGGACGTAGGAACTAAAGAGGAACGAAGCATATTGGGCAGAGAAATTTTTCCGGAAAAGCCAAAAGTCTTCGTACGAGGCAAAGTGGTTAGCAAAATGGGTTTTCAGAACCGTTGATGGAACCAGAGTTGACTCAATAGCTGCGAGAATTTCAGCCTTGATGGCGATATAATCTGGCTGCGGCAGTCTAGCGTCGTAGGCAGCTCTTAGTTTCTGCACTGTGTAAGCGAGCGGCTCGTCACCGTTAATTTTCGACTCTTTGCAAAAGGATTCGTAAAGCGAAAGCAAACTCTGTGAAGAGGTATCCTCCTTCACAATACGGATATGCGGAGAAAGAGGAACAGCCACAGGAACGTTGAAAGAAATACATCTTCTGCGGGATTCGACTTTCCTGTCGAATGCCGAGTTGAGCATTCGGAGCAGCTGGAAAACTCTCTCTTCTCTACGACAATGACGAGCAGCTGGGAACTGTACAGCAAATGGAAGCGCAGATCCGTCGGAACCAATCATAGTCAACCGCTTGTAACAAGCAGAGGCTCCCCGAATCGGTTGCAATTCAGGGGAGAACCTGGCGATCTTGACAAAGTGAGAATGCGAATTAACATCACCTGCTGTGAGATACTGACCTGGAACTTCCACCTCTTCGAACTTTTGGTGATGAAACTGCGCCAAATGCGGAGATATTTTCTCCAACGCCAATCTGGCGGAGAACCTTTTGTCGAGTTTGGTCTCCAGATTGTCTCTCCACTTTCTCAGCTTGGAGATGTACGTTTCCAAGTTAGGCTTGGAGGCTATAACGTCTTTTTCAAATTCGGTGCGAATGTCGGGAGGCAGCACAGTATCTGCGAAACGAACGATATTGGCTTCAGTAGCAGCAGGAAGTCTTGCATCGGCCCGCGGGTTCCCGAGTCGGTTCAAATACTGAACCCCGTCATTGTACAAAGCCACTACAAGACGGTAAGCGTCTTCCTCGGGTGAACATTTGAACCGCTGAGCAACCTGGTCTACCAGAGACTCTACCGAAAGAGCGAGAAGCGGGTACGCTGTTTTGAGAATGCCCATAATCTCGTCAGCGTACTCCCACGGCTTACGAGAAGACTGCGACGAGGCCGGCTGTTTCTGCAACACGTTTAGGTCTTCCCGTGTGGTTCTCAGTTGCAAATGAAGAGCCTGCGGGAAGGATTTAGCGATTCTTATCAGCACACTACGAGCAAGATGAGCTTCTCGGTGAGATAACGAGGTGAGAAGCTGCGGGATGAAGGTTATCCAGTACCAAACGGGCATCTCACCTCTGTAGCTTTCAAAAGCACGACTTAACGTACCTTCCGCATCATCGAGACTCAATAAGAAGAGAATTCTCCCTAATAGCTTCCGAGTCTTTCCATTCTTGTAAAGCCCCGCTGCTTGGAGATAACACGAGATTGCGTTATTAGCGTACGAGATGGCCCCGAGCTGCTGGAATCGCTTATCATTGAAAACCCCCCATTCGGCCCATGCTTTAGGCAAGTTCAAGTCGATCTGTACGGCTGTAGCAAAAGCCTGGTTAGCCTCATCGTGAGCATCGAGCTTTGCTAGAAACATTCCCTTAAGCGTAAAGAACTCAGCCTTTTGCTGTGTGGCAAAGTACACCAAGTTGGTGTTACTGATAACGTCAAGCCCGGTACTTAATTCTTGCGATGAATCGTAATGACACTTGGCCTGCTCCCGCAGCTTGAGAAATGCTTCCTGGATCTCAATGTTTGGAAGCTGATAGATCCGCGTGAGCTGTGAAACACAAACTTCCGGCATGCCATGTTTCCGTGCAACGTGCGCAAACCGGTTGATCACCCAGGCGGTCTCGTGGTACCCGCGATATGCGTGGGACGACGAGCTTGAGTTCCCTGAATTCGCAGACCCTGCTCCGTTGATAAACGGGGTATACTTATTGTTGATCACGTGAAAAGCATGCTGTCTCCACGTGACCAGATCCCCCCAGATATTAATATCGTCCCACACGTTGGGGAGTCGTTCTCTCCAAGCCTGAAGCACTCTTTTCAGTTCCTGAGACTTGCCCTCGAGGTTCTGGGCCGTGGTTGTAGCCAGACTGCTGTAAACTTGGCTCGCTTCCATGAGCTCCACATACTGCTGGAACGCATGCAGCAAGTTCACATGAGCTGGAGACGGTCTACGCGGTAGGGAAAACCATTTCCTCAAGGAGAGCTGAATCCCTTCGTCAACCAGCTTACTCACAGTTTCAAGCGAGTCCTTTTGCTGAGAAAAACCTTGAAGATGCAAAAAAGTCTCAAAAACTTGTCTGCGAGGAGTGGGCACTTCCAAAACCGCCTGCAGACTTCTCTCAAGAGGATCTCTGTCTGCGGTCCAGTCGGCTACTCTCCAGCCGCATTCTAAAAGGAGATCCGTAAAACCCTCGTGTTTGGCGAGTTCTGTAAGGATATCCCATTGCTGCAGTTTTTCGGAACAAAAAACCCAGTGGTCCTCCCAAAGTGCGTACTCGCTTTCGCTAAAGGGAACAGCACCAGCTCGAGCTTTCACCTGTGCAGCCTCATACAATTTCTGCGCTTTGTCCCACATCCCGATCTGCTCATACGAAAGAGCGGCATTGGTCTCCAAATACTTACTCCTGCGTCTCCACGTTCCGTAAAAGAGATCTTCTTCTCCCAATTGAACGTACATCTCCAACAGAGCATCTTGCACGGTGTCTGCCACTTTCACGTTGGACTTGTTCATCTGCTCTAACAACTCCAGCGACTCGTACCAACCGTCGTAGCTGATCCCAAGGTACTTGACGAGATGTGGAGGAAGATCAATCTGACACTTTGCAGCTCCTCCCAAGAGTGATTTCACCACATTGGGACGTCCATCCTGTTGCCGCATATGGTCACGTGACAACAGAGAAACCAGTGTACGAGTGAGCTGGTGGTTTGATTCTGGTGACAACCCTTTCACCGCTGTAGGGAACAGTGCCAGCCATGATTTATGGATTGTTTCTGCGCTTTGGTACGAGAGGTCCACAAGCGGCGACAAGATTTCCTGTGCCAACACGGTGGAATTAGAGACTCGCCATTTTTTGTCGAAGGATCCGTACAGCAGTTGCAACGCCTGATTCAGCCACGGGTACTCTGCCAAGTACTCCCAGTTTTGCTCGCGGAGCACGTAGTTTAGTCTGGACCCGATTTCTCTTTCGATAGAGTTGTCCAAAAGATCCATAAGCTCTTGGCGGATCTCCACGTCAGAAAGACGGGTCCCCACGAGGAACGGCTGCTCCAAACGCATTGTAAGCTCCGTGTGGGAAAACTGAGTGTCTTTAAAAACATCCACAATGATGCGGTAATAGTCTTTGACGAGCTGAAAGTCTCCTCTTGATTCCAGACTGAGCATCTTGACCAAAAGTCCAGCCTTCTCTTTAGGAGTTGGAAACGACGAGTTCCCAAATACCCAATCTCTTACCGTGGACAGGATCCTCTTTAGCAGAACTGTATCGGTGGATCTGTCGATTAGCTGGGCCAAGAGAGCTAAGAAAACACGACGTTGGTCTCCAAGTGTTCCAATTCTCTTCGCGCATAGCGTGAGAATCTTGACAAGAAGCTGCGACGTGAGTTTAGTCTCCATCTCGTTAGACGAATCCGTTCCAATGGCGATATGGTCTCTGCATAGTTTTGAAAACGTGCGCATCACAGGAGATATCAGCGAATTGAGCTCTGCCGGCTTGTAGTGAGACAGCGTCCAACAGAGTGTAACTCCAGCTGCCACAGAGGGCATATTACTGAGGTGTTCGCCGATGGTGGAGACTAAAAGCGAGATAAATGACGAAGACTCCTCCTCCTGTTGGGAGATGGCCCATAGGAGGATCCGCAACACTCTTTGAAGACTCTCCTGAACGTCGTGGTTGTCTGACTTGATGCATTTCTCTAGCAGTCTCTGGAGGTACGGGAGGTTTTCGAGAATCCATGCGGATGATCGCCATTCCAGTGATACGCCGAGCACTTCAAGTGCATTGAGACAGTATCCGAGGTATTCGTTGGGAACAAGGAATCGTTCGAAAAAGGAGAGACGTGCGGGAACAATGTCGGACCATCCGCCGGGACCGAGAAGGCCGTATAAAACGGCAAGAGCTCGGCGACAGAGATCGCTTTCGTTGGTTTTTTGGGGAGACATGCACACGTAGCGGATGAGGTACGTTATGCAGGCTTCTTTTTGGGGGAGGGGAATTTCATATTCAGTCTCCTCCTCGTCAGAGCGGGAAACTGATTCCTTTTTCACTTTCATCTTTTTGTCTTTATGTGCATCATCCTCCTCCACACTCACCTTTTCGTTCTGTGCATTTTCCTCCACATTCAATAGCCTTACATCTGGGCTCTTTTTTTCCGACCACTTGAGAATTCCCTCCGCCAACTCAACAGCCAACGTCTGACTCTCTCCCGGGTTGGGCATGACGGTTATCTTGCCCATGGCAGCAATCATGTTCGGAACAAAGTGATCCCGAACCGGGTAAAACAAGTCTGAGTGATGAGCTATAAACTGGTGCACATGTAACACATGCTGAACGTTGAATCCGCTTTCACTCAACACCCTTCTCACCCATTTTATCCACCCCAAGCCACCCATCCTCTGAGTTAAAACTCTCGCCATTAAATCAAGAGCCTGCCGAACAAGATACCGACTCTCGTTCTGGTGCGAACGCAAAAGAGCCACAAAAACTTGCTCCACAATCGTACCAGGGGTCTCGTACTGCTGTATGAAATACGCTATCGTCACATACGCACTCTGCTTCGTAACTCCATCCTCGCTCTTGATCAAAGTCCACGCAAACTTGATAACTTCCTTACGCAGATCCACAATCGTCTGCGGGCCGTATTTCAGCAAGATCGAAGTGGTTTGCAGCAGTTCCAGCGATTGCGTCTCCCAAAGTCTACTGTGAATGCACTCAACGAGGTCCGGGCTCATTAGACGGTCCACTTGACCCTTGAGTGCCTCGTACAACATCGATGGGTTCACCAAAAACTTGAAGAGAAACTCTGTGTTGCACGACTGGAATTTGTCATCTTCAATAAGCAGTTTCAGCACCTCCTGCTTTCTCTCAACGGAAGCGGTCACAACAGTATCGTGAAAGAAAAGCGCAACTTGTTTGTGTCCTCCCGTGAGAACAACATCTTGCGACATTTCCAAGGCAAGCGAAACCTGCTCCGAAACAGGCTGTGTTTTTGCAAATTTAATCCTCATTTCTTCGAGAACCTTGAGCCCGCGCTTGTTGGCAAAAAAATGCACTTTGTCATTGTGTTTCAAACTCCTCGCCATAATCCATAGCTCGTTTAGAGTATCTCGTGTCATCCAGTCGGGTTCCACTGAAGTTACCGCGTAAGCAATATCTACAATGGCAGAAAACCCAAGCGGCTTAAGCTGGTGCATCCGCTCTTTGACAACCTTTCTCAGATTGTCGCATTCGGGCAGACCCACAAAGTACGCCAGGGGAATCGAGGGAGGAGTGCTGACGAAATGCGTGACAGCTTCCTCGGGGAACCTATTGAAAAACTTGGCCAGCGGTTCCCTGAATGGAGATCCGTGGCGTCTCTGTAGCCTGTCTTCCAAGTAGACTAGCGTTCTCATGAGCTCGTCGAGAAACGTGTACGCCTTTGCTGGAAGCAGATGAAAGATGTTTAGAATAGCCACGACGATCTTGACGGTGTGGCTAGACTCCAGTTCCAAAGGAGCAATCTGCGTAAGCGTCTGGGGCTGCGCCCATGCCATCAGATGATCCAGCAGCTTTCTACCAATCTCCACTTTGAAGTATGAGATCAACAGTTCCAGCAGTCTCGAAAGTGCTTCCAAACCTGAAACTGTGAGTTTCTTGTGATCCGACAAGTTCATCAGCATAGGACGCAATCCATTCTGCAACAGCTCTTTGGGGAGCTTGACATTCTGCGAAAGAACAGCCTTGAGACCCTGATGAGCTGCATCCATAACACGACATGATTTCGAGCATAAGGTTGAGAAAAACACAGCAAGAACACGAATACGAGTGTTCCCTTGCTGAGATGAGGCAAACTCGTTTCTCCCCAGAGCAAGCGTCAAAAGATGAATACAAGCCACCCTAAAAGTGATGAGATACTCCGAAGTACGGTACTCTGACACTTTGTGAGCAGAAGTGAGTGCTTCGTCTTCAGATCCCAAGAGCGCCACCACCTCCAGCAAAAGTCTGTTTAGCTCCTCATTAAACTCCAGAAACGTATCCTCGAGCCCCAAGCAGTAAGTGATGGCATCGATGTTACCGGTTTGCATGGGAAACGGCAATGCCCTTAGCGGTTTACCGAAAATCGGAGCAAGCAGTATCCCCTTACAAGGAGCAATCAGTGTGCTTTCAGGAACAGCAGTAACCATACTGATGGTTTTCAAACACTCCTGAGCCGTCTCGCGAGCGGGCAAATGTGGATTACTGAGGTCCCCCACCAAAGCCCCCACCACGTTTTGGAAAGGTCTTTCGAATACCTGCTGCTGAGAAAGCTGCCTGTTGCACCTTGTAAGGATCTCGATAGCGAGTTTTTTCGCCTTTTCGCAAACGGCCGAGGGAACTTCCAAAGGGGTATCTTTGAGAACGAAAAAGATGGCGCTGATAAGCTCCAGCTGCAATGATGAGAGTTCTTCAACGGGACACTCCAGAATCAGAATTTCCAGCCCAATGATCCCGCCCAGCTTGTCGTGGTACGACGGTTTGTAGCATGCGTGTAAGAGCATTTCACGGAGTGTAAAAGTCAAGTCTTTGGAAATACGCTTCATGGCAAAGATCCCAGATTCGCGCACAGCAGAGATATAATGGCTGAGCGAGTTGAGAACACAATTTAAAACAACATCACACAACTTGTCCTCTTTGCAAACCAGCTCGATGATCTCATACGCTCCAGATGACACTTCTTCCATGGATGTGGAAAAGAAAATGGCATCCAGAATTTTTTCTGTTTGTTGAGGAACATTCTCCTTCGAGATGATGATTCTCATCACGCTTTCAAGGTAATTAAATGCGCTCACACGGTAATGCGACTTGACGCGCGAGTCTTCAATCAGCAAAAGCGCAGCTTCTATTCCCGGCATCATATCCAGATCAACAGGGTCTTTTAATCCTTGAATAGAAAATGATCCCACAAGACTCTCTGCTGATTTCAAGTCATGAGTGGGCCGGAAAAACCGTCTATTTCTGCCACCGAGTTTACCCAATATGCGGAACGTGGTGTGCGAGTGCTGGTGATAGTACGGAAGTGGTTTAAGGTGTTTCCACAATGCCTCCATAACCTCCTCCACCACCGGCTCCAGAATAGGGTCAAAGTATTCGGCCGTAAGGTTATCTACACACAACTCCAGAGTGCGCAAGCCCTGTGTCACCAAGTCGGATGAGCCGTTCAGAGCATAAACCAGTGGTCTCATCAGACAGTTTAAATGAGGCACCAAAACACTCAGTCGCACTGGAACAGTCAGACACAGCTCCACGTAGATATCACGTTCGTGTGGACGTCTGGCGTCCAAAATCAACCTGTTAAGAGACTCAAGCAAAACTTGCAACAGAGGCATGATCTCCTTGTACAAGTTCTCAAAGCGGCCTCCCCCAATACTCCGGAAAAGCGTCCTTATTAAATACAAGTAGGCGAGCGGCTCCTTTGTGGTCGTGATGAGTTTTAAAGAGTCCAAAATTAAGTCGTTCAGGTGCGGAAGCAAAACGCTTTCATTGGCTGTAGGGAAGAGGTTCACGCACATGAAGCAAAACTTGAACAGTCGCATCAAAATATTAGACTTGATGTAGTCAACTTCTCCCAAAGTGGGCAGTTTTGTTTTTAGAAAGCTGAGGAGAAGTCCGCAGAAATTGGACGATGTCAGCTCACCAGCAAGAAAAAATTGCGGAACATGCAACAGTGCAGCGTCTTCAAGCATGTTTTCGTACAAGTAGTCCATCTCCAACTGGGCAACCTCGTTGAAAGTGGCAGGATCGATGTTGACAAACATGGAGCAAAAGATCTCAATCAGGTCTTTCTGCTCTTTGGACGAGGTGATGGGTAAGTTGGGTCCAGAAACGTCAAAAGTTTGCTTGATAGGGGCTGCGGGTTTAGCCGACTGGAAAAATCGCAGCCCGTCGATCCCAGACCTGTACAGGTTTCTGAAAATCCAAACCTCTTCATAAGAAAACACCCTAGCCACGTTATTCCAGCTCGCAGAGTTGGCGGGAGCGCTCGGGTTACATTGTTTCAAGCCGCTCATAATGGATTTGAGAAATGTCATCAGCGTTCTGAAAAGATACCGCGCATCTTTCAAAGGGTCTGTATTCGGACGCGGAGCTGAGTGGATTGGTAGACTGTTTTGAAGGGAGTAGAAGTCTGTATAAGATGACTCGAGACTTTCCTCTGACTCTTGTTCCTTTGGTTTTTCCAAGTCTTCCACAAGTTTTTCCTCCTCCTCCTCCTCCTCCTCCTCTTCCCCTGGCAACTTACTGTTGTGAGCCCCCACCACAACCACCGCAGTGTTGCACTTTTCAAACTTCTCGTGCTCCCGCATTATGTGGTGGTACTGGCTGTTGAGCATGCGGAATCGCTCACAGTAAGCGTCAATTACAAGCATAAACAGCTGGCGAGCCTGCTGCTTGTTATCCATCTTGGCGATCACATCCACCAAGTTCAACAGCAATTTGGCGCTCATGATCTGTACCGTGGGCACCAGCGTCTCATCTTTTAGCGTCTGACAATATATCTCCACCGTCTGGTAGATCTGCTCTACGGAAAGCTCGGTTCTCACGTTGTGGACGAAATCTGCAATTGTAGAGTACGCCAAAGGACGTAGTGCTTCTCTGCATGTGAGTCCCTCCCCGATGATCACCTTGTCGATGAACATAAAGTTGATGTACGGAACAAAAAGCTTGCGAAACTCTGTCGACAAAATGTGCCGCATAGCATGAAGCAATTCCCTTCTCGCAGAAGAAAGCTCACTGGGACAGTCTTGCAACAGTCTAATCACTAGTTTAGGAAGTCCCTGAGCATATGGCTCCAGAGACTCGTTGGCGTATCTTCTTATAAAGATATAAGCCAAGAACGAGACCGCCTTCACTTGACTCAAGACGAAATCGCTGAAAAGAGCTCTGTTCTTGATGTTTGGAGAAACAGAACAAAGAATCTCGCCCTTTTCCTCCGCTTCTCGATGTGCCTCGGCCTGCGGAGCAGCTTCTAGCGATAAAAAGTCCATCACTATAGGAATAAACGAAGCCAAAGACACAGAAACCAACTGTTTGTAAGAGGAATATATAGACACCATCGTTATTGGACATTCAGCTAATGTCTTGAAAGACTTTTCAGCTCTGAAAAGTTGGTGACTCTCTTGTTGATCCCCGTTGAAAGTTTCATCTACAAATTCAGCCATGTTCCCATATATAGGAATAATGATGCTGTTGACAAATTCTAAAGCTCCTGGCTCTAAAAACTGTCTGTACGACTTGTGAAGCGAGGTTATGATTTTAATTATAAGCACCCCGTTATCCTCGTTTTCCTCATGGAACAAGCCTCTTAAAACTGCCAATACCTTTTCTGCGTGAGGCTGGAAGATTTCATTGGTGTTCAGCCGGAATAGGATCTCAAACGTTATGTTTCGTAGTTTGTGATCATTCGAATTGCCATCAAAACTAATAGGAACACTCTGCAACAGAGATAGAAAGATGGGCATCAATTTCTCCAGAAAATAGCTGTACTCCTGCACAGGCGAGTACGCTTCCAGAACGTCGCAGATTTCAGATAGCACAGAGTGCTGGTCTTGGAACTCGGACGATGCTTCCAGACGCGAGACAAACCCGTCAACTTGAGCAGTGTATGACATGTTTGGGTCTATATGCAAGTGATGGGAGAAAACGCGAAGACTTGGAAAAAATGAAGGCACGTGAAAGTCATGTGATCGCTTTTTGAGGGTGTTTTGTCAATATCATTAAAAAAAGGAAGCGCTTAAGCAGGTTGTAAATTGTCAGATGGCTGCAAAGTCTCCTGAAAAGTAGTTGGTGATAAAGTTTTCAAGACGCTGACATGTGCCAAGTCAAAGAGATGCTACTTTTAGCCCTTTTATGCCCCCGTTAACTAGACAAGTCCTTTTACGCCATAAAATTAGCATTTGCTGGCTGCTGTCACACGTCAAGTCTAAAAGGAGAAGCCTCAGTGTTTTATAACTAGGGAAGAGGAACTGTTAAGCAATTTTGAATCAGCAATTGAATAATTTCCTTAAACTCGCTTTCTTCATTCATTTGCAACCCTCCACGTCTTGGATGTTCTAACTTGCATGCGCTCGTTGAGACTTCCTTTGACATGGACGTGCGGAAAACATCTGGTAAAGTCCATCTGGTAAAGTCAGCATTGTGAGGTTAGAACTTGTGGTTTGTTTGAAAAATCAGGAACATCACAAAGCAGCAATAGTCTAAAAGGATTCGAACAGGTATCGGGACTCAAAGTCAATTCCAGGAAAACGAATGTCATGTATACCGAGCAACGCCCGACAGAGGATGAAGGGGTAGTAGTGCATGTCTCATCTCTGAGAGCATGAAATACCTTGGTGTTCCGCTACAAGGAGTCGACTGGGAGGATCAATTCAAAGACATGGACAGAAAAGATTTTTTACATGGACTCACCACCGCTTGTAACAAGAGCTGTATCGCTCAATATGTACATCTTTTCCACTATCTATTTTCTTGATTCTCGTGACCCCATTCCGGAAGAATACATAGATAAGCTTATGTGATACATCAGACAAAAGTTTCAAAAAGGCTCTCAAGGTACTGGTAGAGAAAGGGTTCCATACCAACCCGCTTAGGAGGCTTCGGACTCATTGATCTCAAACATCAGCTTAAGGGAAAGCGAGCAAAATGGATATTCTGACGCTTCAGCACACTGATCATCCATATAGCACCTTCCGAGCTGCCAAGAGCTAATTGCCAAATGGCTCCACAGCTTAGATCGGATTAGAAATCTCAGCGCTGTGTGGTGCTCACCATTACTCTACAAGAAAGCGGAATGTTTCGCCGCTTTCTATAAGCCAGACTTATGAATTAGAGCTGACACAGGTATGCCCAATTTGCAGATTTACCTGAGAGCAACTTGCAGATGTACCTGAGAGCATTTTTTGAAGTAGTCAAACAGCCACATTCCAGTAATCCTCGTAACAGAATCTTTGAGTAAGGAATTTCTGACTTTGGGAGCTGTGGGTAACATGACACCACCCTCTGCAACGGTCGAGAAAGCTCTCCCAAATTGCATTAAGGACATTATCAAAGAACTTTTAGATGTAAGGACAGGAGAACAAGAGATCAGGGAAAGTACTCAGGCACAGTCACTACCATAGGGCCGCTGGAAATCACCCCATTATACCTCAATGGGCTAAGGCTCAGAGACCTGGAATAAATTATGGTGGAAATTGAGGTCCACCAAGAATTCCCAGGACTGTTGGAGGCCTATCATCTTTTTCTCTTGGGATATTACCACAGAAAGTTTCATCCTGACTTGATCAGAAACAATGTGATCCTAGAAAAGCCTTTTGCGGGTGATAAGTGCGATATGCATGCAGCGTGATGAATCACTCTCACATCTGATCAATGAGTGTCCAGTGGTTCGTGTCTTCTGGAATTATCTTTCCAGGCCAAACAGCAGCTCGATTTGAAACTAACGGCCCATGGACACAACCGCAGGATACAGACACTTCTAAGCTACAACATGCTTCTCTCATCAACCCTCTTTGCTAGAACCAGACGACGATATGGAGATGTGATCCCTAAGTCACTCTGTGATCGTGTCTGAACTGTGTGGATTACGCGAGAGACCAAAAATATGATCAGTCATCGCTTGGAAAGGTTTTTGAGAGAAGCCGACTAATTCAAATGGAACTTAAGAGAAGGAAACGGACAACATGCAATACAAACCAAACTCGACATTATTTTCCAAGGTTGGAGGAACCCAAGAAGCAAACTTTCTGGCTGATATTTTACAGATCTGGAAACATCGAATTTTGATCAGTTGAACCTATTCAGAAGTACATGGCATAGATTAATTAGATGATTTATACAATAGAACTTTATATTCACTTCAAAGTTTCATTAAATTACAAATTTAACCTCCTTTATATTCAGTTCGCCTTTCGTCATTTCTGTTCTTTGAGAGTTTCCTGTTCCTCTCATGTAAAAGTTGATCTCGTCATTTTTATGTAAATCTTTCTGTGTTTGTTTGACCTCTTTTAGATATGTCCGGTTTTGGAAGCATGGAGCATGTCTCATCGCCTTACTTCCTGCCTCTATCCATTGACCCTCCGTTAAGCTTTTTGGAATGTCGTTCCCATATCGTCGTTTTGTTCTCAGGTAATGCACCACATATAGAAAGAGGCATAGAGAGAGTCTATGTCCATTTGAGTGATATCGGTAATTCTAGATATTGTTATTTCCCTTGGTTTGTCCTTCGATATTGTTTTCCATATTTGCTGGGCGATCCTGCATCCTTCGAAGATGTGGGTAAAACTTTCCTTTTCCACCAAACATAGGCTACACACATTTCATTCTCTGTATAATGCTATTTGAATGATTTATACAATGGAACTTTTAAGTGAAAAAAAAGAAAAATGTGTGTGGAGAGTGAGTATTACTATACTACTAACTAAATAGATTTATACCGTAAAGCCAGTCTGTGGTCCAACAAAGTGGATCGGATTCATGAGGCACGACGCCTGTTTCCATATATAAAGGAAGCGCAAGCTACTTTATGAGAGAGAGCCGATCTGAGCATCTATCGGTTCTCCTGTTTTGCATAAGTCCATTAATTGATCTGTTCCACTGCAGGATGCATTGCGTGCTGCAGTAGACCGCATAGAAATCCTACAAAGGATATTGCGAAGGGGTAAGGGTCGCAACATGATCGCCCCAGAGGCCGAAGAGCCTGAGGTTGCAGTTGGCAACCCGAACCTCCTGCGGGTGATATTGTATATCGAGGTACTACTCGAGTTGTTGGGTAGTGTTATACTACTGAAATCTCCCTCTCGGAAGAGTGGATAAGACCTCATGCTTGGTATCTATGCAAGGCAGAGAAAGATCTGCATGAAAAGAGGCGACGTACATTATCAGGAATGATGTAGCGGTGATCTATGCAAGATAGACTCTTTTGAGCTCTAGACTTAAGCATTTGTTGGATGAAGGAGGAAATGGCTGCTGTCAGACATGGTAGGTACAAAAGGAGAGGTTTCCGTGCTTTATGTTCTACAGAATAGTTAAGCAACTTATAGTGAAGTCCAGGGACACACACTGAGAATATTGTCAATACAGATTTACACCCGCTATACATTCTGACAATGTGTGATTTTCCTCTTTTTTTTGTTCCAATTAAAAATTACAGATTAAGCTCACTTAATATCCTGCAAGTATTTGTGACACCTCTTTTCAAAGGAATGTCGCATTTTCCAAAAGTTGCACTACATGAATCACCAATGTACTTCTTAAGGGGATCGTAATCATATTGCTCTTGTTCAACCTCTTTAGATATGCCCTGCTTTGGAAGCATTGAGCATGTAGCATCCCCTTCCTTCTTGCCATTGACTCTCTTTTCAACTTTCTAAAATCTCGTTCATATCGTCGCTCTGTTCTCAGGCACATATAGAATCAGGTCATAAGCATAGAGAGCTCCTATGGCCAGCTGAGTAATATTATTCTTATTTCCTTTTCTTTTTCCTTGAATATGACTGCATCCTTCAAAAATATAGCTGAAACTTTCCCTTTTCATTGAACATCGGCTTTACATTCAGTTTATCCGCTACAATAGTGCGTGTTCACTGCATGAAAGCATCCTAGTCCAGCCATGAGTTTCGAACGTGTCTGGTAATGAAGGTTGAAAGCCCTTCCCGCTATGATCTTGATGAAAAGCCGGCTCATGAGCTTATTCCATATTGTAAGGTATTTAGCAACATACCGTCTGTGGAACGTCTTGGCTGTGATGTCTGCTTTGGTTTTGCTTATCAGAAGTTTCAACAAATTGATTGTACTCTTCTTCTTCGAAGTTGCAGTCGTCGGTAACACTCTTTACCGTCCGCAAATGACTTCCCCTATCTCTCCGTCATTGTTGTATTGTAACCTTGGTAACTTCCTACAGAAAGGTACACGGCGTAACGAGATATGCCATACATCTTTGAAACTCCTACTGTTTAGGAAAATTTCACTTAACCTCCTTTTCTTTACCATTGAATGATCCTTTCGATGGCCTGTAGAGCCGTTTCTTTCACTCGATAGGCACCATCGAAGGAGGTCCAAAGCCTAATCAGCTACTCTGATTCGCTCTTGTAATCTATGGCTCCTTAGATAATATAACTCCTTTTGAATTTAGTGATAGCGATCCCGCTCTGAAATTCAAACTAAACCGCGAACGAGTTGCTCTTCCGCTAATCTTGTATGACTGCTCCGCTGACAAACGGTTGTCTTGGGTACAATATGCACACCGCAGTTAGCTTTGTGCTTTGTCAGCATTATTACCTTTGAAAACATAATCATTCAAGCGGGAAATAAAGCACCTTATATTCAGGTGTCTCTATAGGATGCTACGTAACTTAATATCATCAAGTCACCTCAGCCTTAACGTAATCAACCTCATTGGTGTATCTGCCATAATAATAGCAGTGCATAACAAGAGGGACTCGGCTCCATTAACTTTTTTAAATCAACATAACCCCCTCTATGTACGAAACTGCTATAACGTCGGCTGAACTTGACTGAACTTGACAGGCCCAGCCAAAAGGCAGACTCAGCCTCAAAGTGCCCCACTCTCTCCTCCACAATCGAGCACTGCAAGGCAGGATTCCGCATCTTCCGGAAAAACAAATCATGCGGACATCATGTCGGGATCTCCTCATATTTCATGCACGCGTGCATGTGCATGCATATTCCGGAAAAATTCACCAAAAAAAAAACGGCTGGGCATGACGTCAGCGCGTCACACAACTAGAAAATAAACTCGGAAAAAGAAAAGATAGCGAGGAAATAAACTTTTCCGCGAATTGTGTAATCGATTCCATGGTGACCAAACCTCAATTACCATGTCCCTAGAGCTCTTGTTTTGTGTGCCCAGCTGCAAGGTTAGCTGCAGGCTGGTCGGAACATACCACTTCCAGACTACGTAATACTACATATCTCCTTTCGCTGCGTAACACGAACACGCCAAGCTGCTCTCCGCTTGTCCGGAGGGGAGGGAGGTACTACTGCAAGCAAGATTGCTGCAGGTTTCGGAGAAATTAATTGTAAACGTTGTTTCTATGCAAGATGCCTTAACGGTGCTTGTGCTGTATATACCTACATCTCAGCATGCAGCTTGAAGCGTCACCAAGAAGCTAGCAACACACAAAGTGCCACATGTGAAAAGAAAAAAATATTCTCTGCACGACAACTTTAAACGTTTCTTTTAGGTCTGCTGATCTTTGGTATGGCAACGCCATCCCGGTTTCACAGGGCTCGGAATGGATTATCTCGATGGCGCGGGGATTCTCGGCTGATTAATGCAGATTTCCGGAAAATTTCTGACGTAAACTTCCGGAACTCGTGCATCATATGCACAACTCGCATGAACCGCTCCACAATTTTTCCGCGCTCCCATGGAGAAAAGTATCCTGGTTGCTTGCATGCATCTGCGGTATAAAAGGGCCCGTTCCCCTCCCAAATTTTCACAAATCATGTCTTCTTCACAACAAGAATCAGGAGTACTCACTCCGGAGAATAATGAGATTATGGAAAAGAACTCTTTAGAGAACAACCCTCAAGCGCCAGAGGAAGATCCAGACGTTTTGCCTAAGAAGCCCGCGTCCGCTTACATCTTGGTTTCCCTCCTCTGTGTTTCCATCGCTTTCGGTGGATTTATCTTTGGCTGGGATACCGGTACTATTTCCGGTTTCGTCAACATGTCTGACTTTTTGCAGAGGTTCGGTTCTGTTAACTCTGAAGGTGACTATTACCTTTCTAGAGTTAGAACCGGTCTTATCGTTGGTATTTTCAACATTGGGTGTGTTTTAGGATGTGTCTTCCTTTCCAAAGTTGCTGAAGTCTGGGGAAGGAAACTCGGTCTCATGTGCGCCATGGTTATTTACGTTATTGGGATTTTGATTCAAATCTGTTCCTTCGACAAATGGTACCAATATTTCATTGGCAGAATCATTTCCGGTCTTGCTGTTGGTATGATTTCCGTCATTTGTCCAATGTTTATTGCTGAAAGTGCTCCGAAACACATTCGTGGTGCCCTTGTATGTTGTTACCAACTTATGGTTACCCTCGGTATCTTTTTGGGTTACTGTACTTGTTTTGGTACCAAGTCTTATTCCGACTCGACTCAATGGAGAGTTCCACTTGGCCTTGGGTTCGCATGGGCCATCGTTATGTTTGGAGGAATGGTTTCTATGCCTGAATCTCCTCGTTTCCTTGTTCAACACGGAAGACTTGACGAAGCCAGAAGAGGGTTGGCTTTCGTTAACAAATTGAGTGCTGAAGATCCAGGTGTTTACGCTGAAGTCGAAGCCATTGCCGGTGCCATTGAAGCTGAAGAAGCTGCTGGTAAGGCCACATGGGGAGAACTCATTACCGGTCGCCCAAAGATTTTCCTCCGTCTCATGACTGGATGCTTTGTTCAATCTTTGCAGCAACTTTCCGGTAACAACTACTTCTTCTACTACGGAACCACTCTTTTCGCTGCTGTCGGAATGAATGATTCTTTCCAAACCTCCATCATTTTCGGTATCGTTAACTTTGCATCCACGTTTGTTTCCTTGTGGGCTGTGGAGCGGTTTGGTAGAAGAATCAACCTCTTGGCTGGTTCCATCGGTACTGTTATCTGTCTTGTTATCTACTCTTCTGTTGGTGTTGCAGACTTATACCCTAACGGACCAGGCCAACCAGACGTTACCAACAGGCCAGCCGGTAACGCTATGATTGCATTTGCCTGTTTCTTCATCTTCTGTTTCGCTTCCACTTGGGGAGCTGTAACTTTTGTGGTTACTTCTGAGATCTACCCACTAAGAATTAGAGGAAAGGGTATGTCCTTGGCTCAATCCTGTAACTGGATGTGGGGGTTCCTGATTTCCTTCTTCACTCCGTTCATTACCGGCGCCATCCACTTTGGTTTCGGTTACGTGTTTATGGGATGTATGGTGTTTTCCATCTTCTTCACATTCTTCATCATCCCCGAGACCAAGGGTCTTTCTTTGGAGGAAGTTGACGAGCTGTACGAGAGCGGTGTTCCTGCATGGAAGTCTTCTGGATGGAGGCCAAAGAATAACTTTTCGCAAGCGAACGCTTACACAAAGGCTCAAGCTACTCAGGTAGAGAATGCCGCCTCTAGCTCCAGCGAGGAGTCCTAAATGTCATGAGAATAGAGCGCATAAATACTTTTAATGTTGATGATTTCGAAACGTCTTTGTACCCCATTCCTCAATCGGCTGTTTAGACATTGTCTGTGTACGAATCCAGACATGAAAAACTCCGCTTCAGTTAATTTGATTTGAGAAACAATTGCGGTGGTAGAAAAGCCGAACGCTCAACAAGTCTACAGGCCTATATATAAAATGCAATGAAGAATAAGTAATTTTAAATAGATACAATCTCAGCTAAGCTTCAGTCAACAAAGGAGCTTCCTCTCTTTGGATAGTTCCCCTGGACTTTGTGACCAATTCTCCTGATGCACTCAAGCAGGAAGCCAAGAACACGAGATGCTATCGTGGTAGAGTGAAGGATTTATGATGTTACAATGATAAACGATATAGATCGAATGGATCTACGCTTTGTTGAATGACAATACTGACTCTCATCTGAAAGAAATTCGGCAAATGTTCTACCGGTTCGTAAAACATTTGGTAGAACTAACGCCAAATTTAAGGATGTATGACTCAAGATGGTATCATTTGTTTACTCATCCCATTGCAGAAGTTTCACAATTGGTTATCCTGAAAGAGTCCGATGTTTGGAACAACGAAGCCCTAGAAATGACAGACTGTAGAGCTATGGTGGGCTGGTTCAGGATTAAGGCAATAAATCCACCGCAAATCTACCCGATCTCACCTGGACAAGCCCTTTCCAATGATCAAACGGATTTACCTACTCAGGTTTCAACATCTTCGAGACATTGAAGGTAAAACAGTGGCAGAAGACATCTTCATAAGAAGTAGTACGCCAATTACGGGAAGGCCATCATTCCAACTCACGGCGAAATTATTCATAAGATATCTCAATGAGTTTAGTGCATTGAGATTCTTCAATCTAGGATACTTCCGTATCAGTACCGATGTTCTTATTGTCGGATTATCAGCCATAATCCGGGAAAACAATGTGATGCAACTTTGGAAAAAGAAATGTTGGTCATGCCTTTTCTGAATAAGAAATGACTATCATGTATAAGCATGTATGACTTGCGGGGAAGGTCATCATGCAGATAAGTCACTCATGATATGTCACATCACATGTGTTTCCCCACATCAATCGGTATATAAAAGAGGCCACAAACCTCAACTATGTAGCAGGTTTAGGTAGAATAAAAGCCTTACATTGTCAAACATAAGTGGACGTTATTACTATCGATTACTGGACATTATAAGAGAACAATCAAGACTGAGAATGAATCCGACCGAGGCTTCGAGATCCCCGAACTATCAACACTTATCAAGAAGGGATCATTTCCTTCGTGTGTTCTGTGTATGACAACGTCAGAGCCGGAGAATACTGAACATCTTTTCACGGAATGTCGAGTAGTCAGATACATCTGGCATATCACTTCGAGCAATGAATTTCCAAAAATCAAAGATATGCGATATCAGACTCGGATCCTTTACTTATTGAGTACGAAATTTTTTGAGGCTAGTCTGACGTCAAGACAGACGTTTTCGATATCCGGATTATAGGCGACTATCTGAGGAGGAATGGATTTTCCTTATCAGAAAGCTTTAATTCGAAGAGTGAGCTGAACATGATGTTGTTTTAATAAGGAGGTGAAGGAGTTAGCAAGGAGGCTGTTTTGGTGTTATTTTTCCGTTTTTCCATTTCTTCCATTTTTCCTTTCACTTTCTACTATATAGGGATTTTTGAGTGAGTAGGTCTCTGTGAGATGGACATGCAGGCCAAGGAAGGGGGTGCTTGGCGGTCCTCAACGATCGTCCGTTGAGGACATTCTGACTATAAATAGAGCTTTTCCCATGTAAATAAATACAGCTTATTACCAACAAATATGTCCCAAAAGAACTCCCTGGACCTAACAAGGCAACTAGAAGACCTAAACTTACGGTCCAAGACCCAACTTTATCATAAGTCTCATGGGAGACGAGTCCCACACTCTCTGGTCGAGAGAATTTTTGGCTAGATGTGCGTAACGCATTTTCTACCCATTTCGTACTAAATATTCGATGAATAAATTTCCGCGCCGAAAAAAGAGAAAAAAGATCATCAGATGGGGGAAGGAATGGCACATTTGATCAGGTGAAAGTATCGAAGCTCGCCAGTCGTTGTGCCTTTCTTTCAACCTCTACTTCTACTTGTATTCTCCCACCGAGAACTTCCTTCTATGATTCTTCACTGAACCTCTTTACTTCAATTGGTCCAAGTTTACCTAGCACCTTTTGATTAAGCAGGTCAAAAATTTTCAGCTATATTACGTTTCGATAGAATTGCGTATATTCACTGATTTTAATAGAGCAGGTATTATGGTACTAGAGTATATAAAGTGATGCAGGATATGCACGCTATTGATACTGTGACGTGCATGTTTATATGTCTAGGAACGGGTACTATGGGTACAAAGATTGTCGACAATGACGTGAGTAATACATGTTTTTATTATCAACTATAGCTTTATACCATAAAACCAGTTAGTCACGCCGGAATGTCGGTTGGAAAGTCCTGAGGCTGCAAATCTTCCCGAGTAATGACTCTGAGCATTCGTCATTACTCATGCATAAGCCCAACAAAATGCTCCATTACTAATGCACTATATGCATGTCAGCATATGCAGTAGACCGTATAAGGCAAAGACGATCACACGAGGAGCTATTAGACCCAATTATTGGTCGCTCCAGGTCTATCAAGGCGGGTGGCTCTACACATTGATCAACCTGAATCCCCTGTGGGCGATGTTACCCCCTATTATGTCGAACCTTTTTTTTTTTTTTTTACGTTATCTGTTATTAGCACTTCTTCCATAGCTCTAGACTGCCTAGCTCAGCTCCATATTAGGAAAAGATTTGCAATTAGGTAGTTCTTTATGTTCCAGACGACGCACGCATGCACATCGCATGCGTGTGGTACCGAGAAAGAACCGTAGCTCCGATGTAAGCCCTACGCCTCAGGAGGAACTGTCTAGCGGCGTATCTCCATAAAGATATATTCGGACTTACTAAAAGTAAGAGGATATACTTGTATAGTCCGTCGTGCATTAACGATATGCATCTTCATGCACTTAATGTCACGTGAGCTTCATATGGGACATAAGTTCCAACAATATGCGCATTCATGCACTGATGACAGAATGGCTTCATCCAGAACGTCTGTTCTAACAGATTTAAATTGTCAATCACTGCCTATTTTGCGATTATCCAATCTTTCTTCAAGTAGAGGTTCAGAGTGCGTGTCACAGTTTTTTGTCTATGGCATACGTTGAGGCCACCGTATCTACTTCCGGGGTATTCAGCAAAAAGCCGACAGCATCATCAAGATTGGGATGTATCCTATTAATGATAAATTCAAATGACTGGAAGCATGAATGCGTTAGTTCCTCTATGAGCGCAGACAAGCAAGCCACTTTCAACACACGGTTCATGTTTGTTAGTATGTCACGAAATCCCGATACCTCATGTTTTTTAGCTGAATGCTTAATCCAGTCGTCTATGCAATGAAAGCCTTTATATTGTGTATGCTCACGGGTCGCAAGTTTTCAAGAGTGACTTCATATATTCAGCTGCCTGAGCTCGAAGCTGCGTGCTCTGTTGATATCGGTAATAATCATGGAATCTTTAGATTATTAATTCAACGTCAGCTCTTTATGGCATTGTCTAAGACAATTGCTGTGCCATAAATGGCAGTCCCTTTTCATCTACAGCCTCTTTTATTGACATCCCCTTTTCATCGAAAGCCCATAGATGCTGTGCCCTCATTTGGAAAATTGTGATATGTGACATTGTGACACAAATGCGTATTCAAGCATCGCCATCGTTGATACCGAGGTTCAAAGCATACATCTCGCTTCAGCCAAGACCACCAAACTACGACAGGCAAAAGGTAAGAGCATATTATATGTTTTGGAGATGATCCTTTTCTCGCAACAAGAGGCCTCAGCAATTCTAATCGTTTGCACATTTTATCTATGCAGTACAGTTATTTTAGATGTCACACAACTCTCTTATCTCAAGCCTAATGATGTACACTCACCCTCGAGTCACATAATGTGAAGTGAAAAGCAAAAGGCGCTTCTCGTCTAGCCACAGAGGGTAACGGGGATGATGTTGTTATGTCTCTCAATGAAAGCGGGGCTATTCAAGATGATGGCACGGACTAACGCCCAATCTTTCGAATGACTCTTTAGTCTCTTTGGAAATCAGCGAGCTTTTCAAGAGGGAGAAACCAAGCAAGAATCAGCGAGCAAAAGAGCAGCATAAGCAGCTAGGCTTAGTACAATCTCCTCAATTTAATTGATGTTCCCGTCCATTGGCGGATGCGGGACCTAAAGGAATACGAGCATTCGAGAACGAAGTGGAGTTTTCCATTTATTTTCTCGATGAATACTCCTCATTGCCCTTTCATGTCCTTTGGTGCCCTCATGCCCTCGTGTCCCCTAGTATGACCCTTTTCCTGCCCTCTTCACAGGCTCCAAGCTTCTTCAGATTAATTCAATGAGCAGTTCATTGGTCGAGAGTCTAGTCATTTGTTATTAGCAACTGTTGGCTGAACCTCGTCATTCTATCTTTGGTTTCTTGGCAAGTTCCATTCGGATGAGCTCTCAAGAAGTTCATAGTAAGATGGATCATCTGCCAACAGAAGGAAGTTCATAACGACGGTTTAGTATCGAGAACTTCACCAAGACTTGCTACAGATTCTACGAAGCAAAACTGGTACCTCTATCGGTCCATCCAACCTCAAGCGATGTGACTGAGACCGTGGCTCAATTGCACATACGCCGATTCTTTAGTCAAGGTGATCTTTTGTTGAGTCATTTTTGAAGACTAAGATGGAGCGCTCAAGTTTTACCGCTAGGTTTTTTCTGACCGTAGGGCTATTATACACGGTGTAACGAAGTTTGTCTAAATTGAGTCCCACACGACATGACTCAGTAAAATTTATGCTAAAGCATTTTGCACGGGCAGGCATACAGTTGAGAAATACCCACGCAAGAATGGCAGCTTCTGTTGAATTTTTAAACTCCCGTCTTGGAGAGCTCAAGCTGGAGCAACCTGAACCTATGGTGGACTCATTCCCGGAATTTAACACCGTTGATTTGTGTCGTAACTATATCACCGAACAGCTTTGCAAGCTTTCCGGGGTAGACAAGAGTATTATTTTCCCTGCGTTGGAATTTGGAACGATTTTGGAAAAGGGAGATTTGCTTGTGCCGATTCCCCGTTTGCGTCTCAAGGGCCAGAACCCAAAGGAACTGGCAGAAAAATGGGCTTCAGAGTTCCCTAAAGGCGGGTATCTGGATAAAGTTGTTGCGCAGGGACCCTTTATTCAATTTTTCATTTCGCCCTCATTACTGTACAATGTTGTCATTAAGGACGTTTTAAAGAGAGGCAAAGATTACGGATCTGCTCCGCTGGGGAAGGGAAAGAGAGTTATAGTTGAATTTTCATCTCCCAATATCGCTAAACCTTTCCATGCGGGCCACCTGAGAAGTACCATTATTGGAGGGTTTCTGTCAAACTTGTACGAGAAGCTCGGGTGGGAAGTTATCAGAATGAACTACTTGGGTGACTGGGGGAAACAATTTGGTCTTTTGGCGGTTGGGTTTGAGCGGTACGGATCTGAGGAGGCTTTAGAGAAAGATCCCATCAACCATCTTTTCGAAGTTTATGTAAAAGTAAATGCCCAGATTGCTGAGGAAGGCGATAGTTTACCAGAGGATCAATCCACCGATGGGCTGGCTAGAGCGTACTTCAAAAGAATGGAAGACGGGGACGAAGAGGTTTTGAAACTGTGGAGACGTTTCAGGGATTTCTCCATCCACAAGTACGTCGACACCTACGGCAGACTCAACATCCAGTACGACGTGTACTCGGGGGAGTCGCAGGTTCCGCAGAAACTGATGGATCACGCTACCGAGATCTTTGAAGAGAAGGGCCTTATCGTGGAGGATAAGGGAGCCAAGTTGATCGATTTGACAAAGTTTAACAAGAAACTGGGCAAAGCTGTTGTTCAGAAAAGAGACGGTACCTCTCTGTATTTGACACGTGATGTTGGGGCCGCGATGGACCGTAAGGAAAAGTACAACTTTGACAAGATGATCTATGTGATTGCGTGTCAGCAGGATTTGCATGTAGCGCAATTTTTCGAGATTTTGAAGCAGATGGGGTTTGAGTGGTCAAAAGATTTGGTTCACGTCAACTTTGGAATGGTTCAAGGGATGTCCACTAGAAAGGGAACCGTTGTGTTTCTAGACAACATTTTAGAGGAGACCAAAGAGAAGATGCATGAAGTTATGCGTAAGAATGAGGCCAAGTATGCTCAGATTGAGAACCCAGAAGAAGTGGCTGATCTTGTGGGAATCAGTGCTGTCATGATCCAGGATATGCAGGCTAAGCGTATTAACAACTATGAGTTTAAATGGGAGCGTATGACTTCTTTTGAAGGAGATACCGGCCCATACTTGCAGTATGCTCACTCTAGGTTGAGATCTGTTGAGAGAAAGAGTGAGATTCCTTTGGAGAAGCTGGCTCACGCTGATTTTACCCTTCTCTCTGAGCCTCAGGCGGTTGCACTAATTAGACTGGTTTCCCAGTATCCAGACACCGTACGGTTTGCGATGAAGAATCACGAGCCGTCCACTATTGTTACTTATCTCTTTAGGCTAACGCATCAGGTTTCGTCGTGCTATGACGTGCTGTGGGTAGCTGGGCAGGAGGAGGATCTGGCTGTGGCGAGATTGGCTCTTTATTCTGCTGCGAGACAGGTTTTGTGGAATGGTATGACGTTGTTGGGGTTGACTCCTGTGGAGAGGATGTAACTGACGAGCGTAAGCGAGGAGGTTTAGTAGGCGGTGAGTAATAAAGTATCTTGTGCGACTGAGTGAAGCGAAGGAGCTTTCTGTTGGTGCCTTTGCTGAAAAGATGCATTGCGACTTAGTAAAGCGAAGGGGTTTCTTTTTATTACGAGGTAGGACTTTCGCACTTGTTGCGACGAAGCGTAAGCTGAGGAGCTTAAAGTAAATGGTGTACGGGCGTGACGTACGATTTTTTTCGTAAGATCTTTTTGCACTCAATTTTGTCCCAGGATTTCCAATCTGCGTCTGTCTATACGGCGATATCTGAAGTTTCTGGGACATGTATAAAATTATGTAGACATTGAAAAAGTTTCTTGTCTACTACATTGAACCGAAGATTAGTCACCTTCATGATAGAGACAGAGACGGCTCTAAGAAAACCGAGCCAACGCTTTTCTCTAAATATGTCCCTTATTAACGTGTTCTGAACCTTTAGCAAGACTCACTTCCTCAAGACACCCAAGACCCCTCTTCCAGCAACGCGGAGACTTCAAAGGGCATAAGCTTATCTCAACGATAAAAGTCCAGCCACGTGTATATTAATGAGATTTCAGGTCTATTGTCAAACCCCGGATCACCATGCATTAGGCTGATTCTATGCATTTGGCGAAACTTGAGTGTGATTCGTGACATATTTTGGCTTGATTTCTAGAGTGATTTGGTCGATTAAAGTCCTTGAACAGATTAATTACAGCATAAAAAATCGATCGGGGCTGGACTGCTTTATACTTTGTGTAATCTTCAGACGAAGAGCCTCTTGTCCCTTTGACAAGCTGGCGAGCTGCAGAGAATCCAATACACGCTTTGCTTTCGACAAGATCTCAATTGCTCTGGGAAACTAAAAGTGCAGACTCCATGCCATCTTCGATGTCACTTTGCTCGCTTTCTTCTAGATCTCCTTCATCGACGCCCAAGTATGATCATTCTTATCCTTCGGGTTAAGAATATCTTCGATTGACATACGGTTAAATTTGTTCGTGAGTTTCTCGACTGTTGCTTCCAGCTGTTGCCGTCAGTTCCTCAAGTTGATCATCGCCAAATCAGTCACATGTGTCTCCAGCAATTGACAAACACTGACGGGTAAAGTTCTCCCCAAATTGATCGAATCGTTGCCGGTAAATCATCCAACTCATTTATATTTGGTTTATTCTCATCTGCAAGCCCTAGAGTAGTATGTTCATATTCCTTTATAACTGCAAATTTTGAGCTTGATTCTCTTTGTACCCATCGTGATATACCATTTCAAGAGAAAACATATGCAGTAGGCCGAAATGCCTGAAATGTGGCTCTATTCTGAAAGGCCATGTTCCATCACAGATTATGCATATAGCGGGTATGATTTACCTAACTATTCCATTAATAATCCACTAGAGAATTATCGTAGTGAACACTTGAGAAATGTTTTGGGCCCAGTGAAATTGACACCTTTCCAATATCAAATCATCAGCAACATATTACTTTTTAGGTAAACAAATATATCGACAACTAACCATCATCATCTTTGGCTTCGATGATAGTTATGGCTGCTTTGACGCCTAGAAAAGGTCTCTCGCTGATGGCTGTTATGTTCACAGGAAAAGCAGGAGGCGGACATTATGTAGCACTTCTTTCACTGAAATTGGGGATTCAAGGTGACTGGGCACGCCTGGCTCATATGAGGCCAGCCTGAAACCCAACTCTCCTCCTTCTGTTAAGGAATTTGCTTCACTTAAGCATGCTTTCACCAACTAACCTGATTAAGTAAATTGCTGTCAATGCAGTATCAAGCAAAAGATGCATCAATCTTGTCATTCACCTTATTGAGAAGTAGAACTATGGCGGGAGCCGAAGGCTTTCGCTCTATCTTCTCGATCGAGAAGCTGGCTTATAAAGAGCGGGAGCCTTCGTTACTCGACTTTATGTCCCGTTGTGTACCTCCTCGTAAGGATCCCTTGACCTTTGAAAATGTACCAATAGAGCTTCAGCATTCAGAGTTTGATCTGATCCTTCGCGGCTCATTCAATATTCTATCCAGAGTGAACTCGACAAAGACCTACACGTGGCTCGATTTGTCCGTCACGAAGATGTTACTCAGCTGAGGGAAGAGAAACCCAGAATCAGCGAAAAGCGCTAGGTATGACTTTCGCACTTATTAGAGACCACAGAATGAAAGGTGAAGCGAAGAAGGTTTTAGATGAAGCGTCAAAAATGAATACTGAGACATCCACTTCGTGAAGGTACTTCAACGCAATTGCAAACCGAGCCGGTCTTTTATATTGTATCGAAAGATAGTTGTCTGGGTAGGGCACCACTTTGTAGAAGCATAAAATCTTTCAGGAACAACCAAATCTGCCAACCAAATAGGATATGATCAAGCAATAAGGCGACGTTGGAATAACGCATAATTGAAAGGAATGCCAGAGGTATAGAGCTCCTATTTATAGTCCGGCTAGTCATACCGTAATAGGAGATGATCTTAAAAGTTTCATTAAAGCCTACCTATATTCTGTTCGCTTTTGTCATTCTGTTCTTTGAGAACTTTCATGTCTCTCCTGTAGAGTCTGATCCTTTAGTTTTTGTTAATCTTACTGTTGTTTGACCTCTTTTATCGTTTTGGAAGCATTTCTCATCGCCTTACTTCCTGCCTCTATCCATTGACTCTCCGTTAAACTTTCTGGAATCTCGTTCCCGTTTCCTCGTTTTGTTCTCAGGTAATGCACCAAAGATAGAGAGTCGATGTCCATTTGGGTGATTATTTCCCTCTGTTTCCTTCCATACTAGTTTTCCATATTCGCTGGGTGATTCTGCATCCTTCGAAAATGTGGGTAAAACTCTCTTTTTCCACCAAACATGGGCTACACATTTCCTTCTTTGCAAACGGTTTATCCGCTACGTTGAGCGCCTTTCATTATACGTTGCATAAAGACATCCTCGTAGAGTAATCTAAATCAATTCCAGTGTGCCTGGTAGTAAAAGTTGAATAGAAGATAGCCATCTGCACATTCCCAAGACCCCCCCCCCCTTCAATGTGAGTCTCTTGATGTGAGAGCCAGTTGGGAATGATGAAGGTATTTAGCCGCATATCGTCTGTGGAACGTCCAGCCTTCTGCTTTGGTCTGCCTATCATGTCAACAGATATTCTTTGATTGTATCACTATCCTTTTGCGAGGGTGATCTTTTCGATAACACTTTCTCGATTTTCACTGGTTAATGGCTTCCCCTTTCGTCGCTGAATTGACGACAGAGAAAAAGGTGAAATATGACCGCACATTGGAAGGAAGGATCAGTTGCGTGAAATCCGTAAAAATCCCAGACTTTGATTGACGTATTTTGGATCTGGGAAAAGTAGAGGAGCGAAAGTAGAGGAGCGAACCACAAGCTGGTTTTTTCCTTTTCTGTAGAGATTCATCCAATCATCGATCAATCCTTGCAATTGTGATCTGAAATAAGTAGTTGTAAGTGCAAAGATCCTTCTAGCTCTTTTGCCTTGTAATTGCAGCTTCAAATGAGACAGCCGCAGTACAGATCTTGAGCTTTCGAAGAATCTCATCTTCAGCTTTATTTCATCGTCTGGGATAGGATATAACCATTCAATCCGTCCCGAGATGATATCCTTGCCTTAATATGTAGATGACTAGAAAAAGTTGGTCACGACGAAACCAAGGACACGAGCCTCTAGTTGAGATGCTGGCACTGGTGAGCAATACTTTCGAAAAGGTGTAAACACATTTCGACAAGAAATAGTATAGGAACCATCGGTAAAATCACCACCGTACTTGTCTCGGCTCTAGGGCAGTTGCCAACGGCAGGCTCCAGAAGTATTATCTTGTGTCTGAACACACGGAGGGATGGGCCACTACATTTCGCAGACATCGATGCACAGGCAACCAGGAAAGAGTGCACGTTCTAGAAGTTTACACAGCCACATGCTTACTTCTAAGACTCTTTGTGAGTAGTCAACTCTTAAAACTAATCTAAATGAGTCGTTCCACAAGTCCTCTATTGGCCAATCATAGAGCCTCGGCATATGCAGCATTCCGGATTCTCCACTTTTCGACAAAAGATCCAGCACGAAATTGTTGAGCTAATCTCCGGTAAAGAGGATGCAACGCGAATCTCTTCCGAAGGTCCGACTCAGAGGACAGTGAAACATGTGACTTGTGCATGAAACGTGATATGACCAGACGCGCGTCGGAAGCCCGCCTGCATATTCTCCGATAAAATATGCATCTCGTGCATACGCCCACACGATTAAGGGTTCTGTCTTGACCACTACAGTATCCTTCCAGGGCATTTGAACAGCGATGAGCCAATGCATTCAAATGCCGAATGCTTCTAGAGCTGATACCAAATCCAGCCGAAACAAAAGGTCTACAAATAAACTCTCTCCATCAATCCATCTATTGCGGGGCGGGGCTGCTGCACATCGTGCCACCCACCCGCACACACATGGAAGTATAAATAGCGACCCTCTTGTCGTTTCAAACCATCAAATATGTCCATTCCAAAGACACAAAAAGCGGTTGTCTTTGACACAAACGGAGGCCCTCTTGTCTACAAAGACATTGAGGTTCCCAAGCCCAAGCCTACTGAAATCCTGATCCACGTCAAGTACTCCGGTGTCTGCCACACGGACTTGCACGCTTGGAAGGGAGACTGGCCATTGCCCACCAAGCTCCCCCTAGTGGGAGGTCACGAAGGTGCTGGTGTGGTTGTCGCAAAGGGCGAGGAGGTGAAAAATTTCGAGGTGGGTGACTTGGCTGGTATCAAGTGGCTCAATGGCTCGTGCATGTCGTGCGAATTTTGTCAGGAAGGGTTTGAGTCCAACTGCGCTGAAGCCGATTTGTCAGGGTACACGCACGACGGATCCTTTCAGCAGTACGCTACCGCTGACGCAGTTCAGGCTGCCAAGATCCCCAAGGGAACAGACTTGGCTGAGGTAGCTCCAATTCTGTGTGCTGGTGTTACCGTTTACAAGGCTCTTAAGACCGCCAACCTAAGAGCTGGTAAGTGGGTCTGTATCTCTGGTGCTGGGGGAGGACTGGGAACTCTTGCTATTCAGTACGGTAAGGCGATGGGTCTGCAGGTTTTGGCTATCGACGGAGGAGAAGACAAAGAGAAGCTGTGTAAGAGTCTGGGAGCAGACGCCTTTGTGGACTTTACCAAATCTAAGGATATGGTGAAGGATATTCAGGAAATCACAAAGGGGGGCCCCCACGGTGTGATTAACGTTTCTGTTTCCGAGAAAGCTATCTCTCAATCGTGCGATTATGTCAGACCTTGCGGTACCGTTGTGCTTGTGGGGCTGCCAGCCGGGGCGGTTTGCAAGTCTCAGGTATTCTCTCACGTTGTGAAATCCATCTCGATTAGAGGGTCTTACGTAGGAAACAGAGCAGATACCTCTGAGGCTATTGACTTTTTCGCTAGAAGCAAGGTCAAGTCCCCAATCAAGGTGGTGGGGCTTTCTGAGCTGCCAAAGATTTATGACGAGATGCAAAAGGGTGTCATTCTGGGAAGATATGTGGTGGACACCAATAAATAGGATGAAATTGATGATTTGAACAGGAGGTGACTATGTTATGAACTGTAGGTACTGTTTAAAAAATTGCCCAATGTAACATCTCTCTCTGTCAGCTTCTCTCTCTGTCAGGTGTATGCCGTTTCTGTCTGAACTCAAGAAGCGTTCAAGCGCTAGTTCAAAGATCTTCCGAATTCAACGAAAAGGTTACGTAACTCCTCGAGGGGTTATCATAGAATGTCTGGACCACAACCATCTCTCAACTGACCTGACGCTCTCTAAATCGATCAAAGGGACAGACTATTCAAGAAAGCCCCTAATAACGGGCTTTTGTCATTGTAACAGCGCATATGGGAGTTGTAGTTGAATCTATTGATGTAATATGTAGTACAACAGTCAACCATGGAATAAACCCGCATAAGACTGTCTAGGCTGAAACACTTTTCTTCCTGAGGGTATATTTACCTTTTTGGCCGGGGTTCTTCATCGGTTACAGTGGCCGAGTGGTTAAGGCGATGCCCTGCTATTCTTCTTGAAGCGGTTTAGGCATTGGGCTATGCCTGCGCAGGTTCGAATCCTGTCTGTGACGTATTTTTTTCTGATTCCTATGTTTCATTTTTTGAATATACAGACGCAACAATTAAGATTGTGCTTTTGCTTCTAGTTGCAGTATCTCCCTCCAGGTCTTTCAGGCTACTTCAGTTAGAGTTTCTCTTGGAGCTGCTCGGTGTTTTTTTTTTTTTTTTTTTTTCTTTTTACACCCAAAAAATTTCAATCAATACCACAATGGGAAAGGCTAAGAAGACAAGAAAGTTTGCCCAAGTGAAGCGAACGATCGCTGCCAAAGATCCCAGAATGTAAGTCGACTCCCCCCACCCCTCAGACTAACTCTTTAGTAAGAAAAACCAGGAAAAACCGCAGACGAAAAAAGATCCAGAACTTGTGAAGGATGTGTAAGTAATCCCCAACCATTTTTCTCACTGACTTTTAGCCCACAGGTTTCGTCTGCTCTTTTTTTCCAATTCAACGAAGCTATCAAACCACCCTACCAGGTGCTTATCGATACAAATTTCATAAATTTTAGCATACAGAAAAAGATCGATATAGTGAGAGGAATGATGGACTCTCTATACGCCAAATGTATACCGATTATAACGGACTGTGTTATGGCAGAATTGGAAAAACTTGGACCTAAATATAGAATCGCACTCAGACTGGCAAGAGACCCTCGTATAGAAAGACTCACGTGCAGTCATAAAGGTACATATGCAGATGACTGTCTTACGCATCGTGTGATGCAGCACAAGTGTTATATAGTGGCGACCAACGATGCTGATCTGAAGAGAAGAATAAGAAAAGTGCCCGGTGTGCCTATTATGAGCGTTGGGTCCCATTCTTATGTCATTGAGAGGCTACCTGATGTATTTTAGTTGGTTATAAATTTATTTGCAAGTTTGATTGAACCTCTAACAAATAGCATGTACAGTGAAACCAACTAGCTTGAACAGTCCAAAGTCATATGATGTGCTTGAAGGGTCAGGCAGCCTAGTTGTATTCCTTTGTGGCATATACTTCAGCCCATCAGATCAACCAAAGGTGAATATCGCAATCTCTGGATTTCAAACATCAGACCTCAAGCATTTTGGTGAACGAATATCTCACACATGATCCCTGCATCCTCGTATTCCTCCAATGACGATTCCCTTGTAATGTCAAAGGTCATTATCAGAGGCAATCATTTCAAAAAGCCTAGATTAGTTCCTGCTGGTACAAGCTCCCTGGGAAAAAGTGTGTGCTCACTCCTCAAAGTGTCGTAAAAGCTGCGTATCATCAGGCAATAGCTATTGGACTTCTGAACTATTAAAAGAACGGATTGATCTCCGCCTTCAGTGAAAGTGTGGTTTTCCTCTTTGCAAGTAATGCATTCCATCTTTTGCTTTCTTTTTCGATAAGAAGGCTCTTCAAACCCATCAAAGGCACAAAAGACTTCTCATGTCCCAATTAATCAAAGACTTGGTCTTCTCTGATGGCAAGATTTTTAGTAAAGATGCTTCTTGAGAGCTAGGTTCCAGCTGCTATAACTGCGGCCGCATTGTAAGCTCCGTGTGGGAAAACCGAGTGTCTTTAAAAACATCCACAATGATGCGGTAATAGTCTTTGACGAGTTGAAAGTCTCCTCTTGATTGCAGACTGATCATCTTGATTAAAAGTCCAGCCTTCTCTTCAGGAGGTGGAAACGACGAGTTCCCAAAAACCCAATCTCTTACCGTGGACAGGATCCTCTTTATCAGAACTGTATCTGTGGATCTGTCGATGAGCTGGGCCAAGAGAGCTAATAAAACACGACGTTGGTCTCCGAGTACACAGAGACACCGTTAGCTACAAGGTTATTAAGCGATTTTTGCTGCGGATCATTTGTAGTGATCGATTTCAGCCCTTTGAATATAAAAGAATGATAGGCATGGGCTATCAAATCTCACGATTGAGCTCGATACAACTTTGTTTCGACATTGTGCTGCGGCCCGTCCTCGAAAGATGATTACCTACTCAGAATTTTGAAACCACCCCCACCAATTCTCTGTAGACTAGCTATAACTTCGTACTTCATGATTTTGAGTATGTCGTTGATTCAATCTAAATCATCTAATAATGAACTTTTCATAACGGTCTGTCGACAGAAGCGACTTTTCAACAGCTCAACCATTGACAATGTATCAACAGGTTGTAAATTAGCCCCAGTAACTTCTCTTAAAGACCAATGCGGTCATATTTTCTGAGCTCGAATATTTTCCATCGTGCGCACTGCATTGAGGACTGCATCGGGGCATCTTGAGATCGACTAGAGCATCGTTCTCAAGCTCTACACAGCAATCAGCGCCATCAAAATATAGAAGCATAAGCACATGTCACTTTATTTCACTTCTCCAGCCCGTCAACCGGAACAGGAACACCAAGGGCGGCTCTGACATCAGAAGGAGTTCAAAGACGTAGTTTTATGTCAAGTGCAGCCTCTAAGCAAGTCTTATTTGGGTCTATTGATCGAACACATAGTACCGAGCTGGCCAGTGACTGTCTCCTGAAGTAAATTACATAAGGAACAATAGATGTCATACGCACATAATAGGCGACGGAAAGAGGAAACCAAACAAAAGTTTTGATCCACAAGTCGTTACAAAACTGCAACACATTTCCAGAAGGACTGCGTATAAGAGCGATCTGAGGCGAATGGGGCATTCTCCATAAGAACTTTGTCAAGTTCAGTCAAAGCACTTCTGACCTTGATAGAGTTGCTGCTTGAATTTATTTGATCCAGAAATGGAATACCAGTCTTGGAGAAGGCGAGAGTTTGATCGGCTGAAAAGAGATCGCGATTTGCTGATCGCAAAAGAAAAAGAACGGGAAGAAATCGAGCTCCAGAGAAATCGAGATCCAAAGCAAAAGGGAAAAGAGCTTGCTGAGAAAGTACAGCGTGAGGAGAAAGAAAGGTTGGAGAAGGAAGCTTTTGTCAAAAAACAAAAAGAGCAGGGAACTTATGACAATCGGCATCAAGGAGCATTATTTCATAACGAGGATGCTGGGAATAGTAGAAGGTTGGCTTCCGCGGATGAAAAAGATGTTGGAAGACTCAAGAGAGCAAAAGATGATCGGTTGGGAAGTCTATGATGCTGGAAGTCGAAGGAATAGGCTCTTTCTCGTATCGTCTATTGTGTTGAATTATTAAGCATTTTGACATGTTTAGCTGAAATGGGGAGATGTTTCGTACCAAGGCAAAGACAAGCCAAAAAAAAAGCCTCAAAAAGGGAATCGCTTCCAGAAGTTCGAGCTCCATGAATAAATCAA
>JAJLSF010000029.1:0-46065 GCA_030567395.1 Citeromyces hawaiiensis
CAGCTCGGCAACTTGGTAGTATATAATGGTAGTTCTGCCCACTTATTGGGATATACAGAAAGAAAAGAGAGAATAATAAACTCATTCACAAACAATCAACATATCTGCTATAAACCTAAGTATGACTACCAACAATGATATCACCAGACCCGAGACGATCCAAGGCGACGTTGGCGAATTAAACTTCCCACGTCAAGAACTTTATAACCTAATCCACTCTCAGACTGTCGTACTTAACCACAGCACTCAACAGCACCTTGAAACACTCTGCAACTTGCTCTGGGTGGAGTACTCCACCAGGTTGTGACTGATACAGTCTTTGCTCGGAAGGAAAATCATCGAGGTGGGGGATCCTGGTACTGGTTGAACAAGAGTCGTGGCCCGCTCCACTGACAATCTCTGTCACTTGGGATTCTCCCTATAGCTCAGTAGAAGCCTCACGAACATAGCTGACGCACTGTTCATCGAAATGGACGGCTGCAGAAGTGTAACTATGCTCAAACTCCACGCTCAACGACGACCCTCCGTTTTCGGTCTTGACAATACTCTGGAACTCTGACTTGACCTCGTCCAGCAGCTGGTGCAGTTCCTCGTCGTAAACGTGTCTAACATCCAGAGTTAAGTTCACCTCTTGAGGAATAACGTTAACACTGCCTGGTTTAAGATTGAGGATCCCAACAGAGCACAGTCCGTCGTGAAAGCCAGTTCGTTGGCTCTCACCATCATCTTGGAAGAAGACAGAAGAGCGTCGGTTCTGGAGTTATGAGGGGTCGTCCCCGTGCGTTGAGCACGTCCCGATACTTTAACTTTGTACCATACATAAGCCTGAGCACCCGCTACAATACCGATTTTCTTGTTTTCATCCTCCAGTATGGGCCCCTGCTCAATGTGGATCTCAAAATGCGCAGAACCGTCTACTGCTATCAGTTTTCTCATTAATACATCGAAATAAAACCTTGGAAAATCATTTTGTAGCTGAGGTTCATGTTGTGCATATGCGGTGGTACTCCATATTATCATCACCATTCATCCAGTAGAATGGAACTCATACACCTTACAGCCTCATAATCTCGTCTCAAGTGTTTCTAATCCCCAGAATGATTTCGCATTTACTAAACTTATCGCGTACGATGGCAAAGTTGTCGTCTAAAGGAGCAAAAGCAGCCATGTGTTGTATTCGAGATCCTCTTTTAGACTACAGGAAGAGTGGTCTTATAAAAAAAAGGCGTAAGAGAAGGACCGTATCTCCATATTCTGCTGGAAAGAAGAAGAGAAATGAGCAGAACAAAGACATGTCCACCTGACCCTCCGACACGATCCGGACAATCATATGCCATCTCCCAAATAAATAAACAACCTCCCCTTGGAGTCGAACCCAGCGATTTTTTTGGATCAATCTCCGCATGAGATGTCTCCTAGCGAGCCTTCAACCGACTCGCCCGAAGAGACCATTTCTCCGGTCGAGCTAAGAAGACTATACTGCTTAGAGCTGAAGGAAATGGGAGCTTGGTCTCCCGCAGTGGAGGAGTATGAGTTATCACGTCTTGAAATGTATGTAGGTATAATACGTAATTCAAAGCTGCAAAGTGAAACAGAAAACGAGCGAAGACAGCGGCAAAAGGAGGCTCATAAAAATATAAATCAAAATTTTTATAGCATGCTAAAAGAGCTAAAGAAGGGCAAGAAGGAGAACAAAAAAATTCAAGATTCTGATTTTTTCAGTATATGCAGTCAGTACAACGAAATTCACGAGTCGACTCGTAAATTTTTCCATGAGAAAAGTTACATAATGCAAATCGGGACTTCATACCACCTATCTCGGCAAGATTTGCAAGAGGGGTTTAACCAATTGCATGATTTTTTCGTTGCCAAATATCAGAAAATGATGATTCCAGAGACTCGAATCATTTATTGCAAAAGTATAAAGGGAGACAAGGTTGAGATTAGCTTTAATTATACCCAGCTCAAGTACATAGCCATCCAAAGAGCGCGGAAAAAGGAATCCGGTTTCTTTCAATCGGATATTCCCAAAGATGTGGCTGAACTTTGCAATATTCTCGGTAAAGAGTTTAAAGATCACTTTACGAATAAAGAGAAAATAGTCATTAGAAAGCACTTACAACTCATAAAAGAGGAGATTTTTATATCTGCTCGCAAAGTTGATTTGAGAAATCTCGATAGTTCCAAAAAGTTTTCTTTGGAACCGATGGATCTCCCAATATACGAGGATGTCGGGATCATTCGACTAATTATGCCTAAGCGTTGCACACCCATCATGTGGGATTTTGTTTTGACTGGGATCGTTTCGGGGAAGGGCTCGCATCAGATTATTAAACAAACCGATCTGATGGACGAGGGGTTTTTGATCAATTTCAAAGAGTATTATAGTATGTATATGCTTGTTGCGTTCAACTACGATGACCCGCCAACTAAGAGGTTTTTGGACTCGTGGTGGAACTATCAGGCAAAGATGGAGGTGTTGACGAGGGTTTCGTCGAGGACGGTTCAATGAGGTGAGCGATCAAGCGCAAGGGAGGAGCTTCTAATCGCAGATTCACTTGAACGGAGAATTCAATAAACTTGGCATCTCAACTCAGTCGTTACTGATGCCCACCCGTCATCTCAGCGTCAGCGTTGTCTCTGTTATAGCTGAGTTGGTCTTTATTGTCGACGGCTCGCCTGACGTTACGGATATAATGGGGTCCCATTTATCCCACTTTGATCCAAAGGAACAAGCCGCACGATCGAGGCGAAGATCTAAACGAAAGAAACATAGCCATCTCTTTTTCTAGAGGGCCGCCAAATCATTCGGGGTCGGGAATTATACGTTTATCGGACTTCTGCAATATTATGCACGCGTATGCATGTTTATGCATAACATAACATTCACTTCAAAAGACTAGATATTTTCTATGTAAACCATATACTGGTGAGGCTATTTTCTCAGCAGTGCCTGTCTCTCCCCATCATGCTCCTTCGTATTATTCCGCATCATAACTTGCAGGTCCGCTTTACTCAGGCGCACATAAGCTGAGCATAACTGCAAGCAATCAAAGAGTAGAACTTTTGTGTCTGATTTCTTTTCAACGATGTCAAAATTTAGTCCAACATACTGAGGCACATCTCGCCATCAGGTAAACGTCGACCCCATCGGATGCTGCTTGGTACTCTATATCCTGAGCCATTGACAAAACCATTTGATAAGAAACATCGTTTGGACGACAGCATTCGCATATTTCGCATCGATGAATCGCGACCACTACGTACGTCATCGACGAATGCAATCTTCAAAGAAGCCACAACCTTATACGTATTTCTAATGCTTGAGGTTTACAAGGTCAGCGCAACAAGATCCTGATACCTATTTGACTCTTGCCGTGTCTCTCTCTCAAACCCCGCATCCTAGGATTACTGGCTTGGCTCCAGAAGGCCTCTTGACTTTTCATTCTGGTCCTGATTTTCCTACATGAATGGCAGGAGGCAGCAAACAGTTTGGGTATCCGGACAATACCATCAACTTCTGAAAAAAACAGTCACCCTCAGCAAGCTGTTGACGAGTCTCATTTCTACGGGCCCGGACTGTTTTTTTTTTGTATTCTCTCGCTTGACTGTGTGTGCACTTTCTTCTTTGTTGATGATCTATGTCCTCAAAAACGTGAAAATAGATCTTGAGCATTCAGAGGTTGCCCCGCGACCATAGAATTGTCTATCATGATAGTCTATCCTGGACACGGTCAGTAGTCTAACGCAAATTGGAAGGCTCAGATAATGATATCAGAAAGGGCTGGCCATTTAAGAAAAGGGAGACGAAGAATAAAAGGACAAGAGGATCCGCAACAGACTGGTAGTCGAGAAAACGCCTCATCAGATGTGAATTCTTTGGTTTGGTGATCTAGTTCCCGAACTTCTCCTCTCACCCGTACCTTGTCTTATTTTGATCGGATTTGGTGGTGTATGCGTGATCATGCAGGGTTATGTATGTTATCTGCACGCTACGCATAAACTTGAGTGCGGATATCCCGAGAAAAGTTTTATAGGCTGTAAATCTTCTGGAAATTTCATGCTCCTTGATGCTTCTCCTTTTCCAAAGATATATGAAGGAAACCAGATTAGTCTTTAGTGGGGGTTTCGCTATCTGATTTCCTGCGTCTTCACCATTCAAAAGAACATCCTGCTCTTTTTGCATGCTGCTTGGGGACCTTATCAAGTGGATTTCCACATCCAACAAAAGCAGTCCTTTGAAACCCCAAAAAAGAAGTTACTGATTGAAAAAGGTCGGCGTCAAGACTCAATGGCGATATAAGCACTTCCAAAGTGATTCTCCGATCTGTTATACTATGCACAATATGAAGGATTGTCTTTGTATACGAGGTAGCTGCTTTGGCTGTCACTTGTATAGCGATATGGTGAGATAAAAGTATACAAGGCACTAGCTGCATTGATTAAATTTTCAATGGTTTTTTGGCAGTATAAGATTAAGGGAGAAATAATACTCTCTGATCGTGTACTGCGTGACAAAGACCCAATATAAGTTCAGTCATCGCTTGGAAAGGTTCTTGAGGGAAGCCGACTAATTCAATTGAACTTTAACGAGAAGGAAACGGACAATACAAACCAAACTATACATAATTTCCCAGGGGAGGAAACCAATCTGGCTGATATTGTATTGTTTAAACATTGGATTTTTAATACGTTGAGGTGTTCCTATCAAGAAGTACATGGTATGGGTCATTCGAATGATCTATATAATGGAACTCTTATGTGAAAAGAAAAATGCATACAGACATGTATAGTTGGAGGCTTGAGGTTCGAATCTCAACGTATTGGAACGATGAGGTATTCTCGTAATCGCCCAAGTCTCTGGTAACGTCAGCGAGGACAATGAGGTGGAGAAAGTCATCATGCAATGTCTTTTATGCTGCTCCCTTCTACTTCCCCCAGTGAATATTTCCACACAAACACTTCGCTGCTCTCTTACACAATAAATAAATTAAGCTACACTTCTAAATATGCCATTCTCCAAGAAATCAATCGTATCCTCCATAGTGGGGCCTTCCTCATTCTCATTCTCGCTCTCGCCCTCCGACAAGAAAGAGCTCTCTGTGCCCTTGCTGGCGGGCAAGCGGGTGTTTGATTTGAAAAACTCCTGCATGTTGCTCAGATGCTGTATTTTCGTCCGCAATTGCTGCGACAAGTCCTTTTTAGCCACTTTGAGACGACTAGAAAGCTTCTTGTTACCACCGCAAGCTGCCAGCTCTTCATCGAGGTTGGCAAGATCGGTTCGCATCTGCTTAATCTCGGTCTTGAGAGCACCAAGAAGCGAATCATCAGACCCTACAGAATGGTAGTCGTCAGCGTGCTTGGTTGTTGGACGACAAGCTGAGCAGGAACGAGAAGGAGGCGGTTTAGATGGTTTGACGTTTGTTTTTTCCACTTCCTGCCTCACGTGGTCTCTAATTCTCAGCAAAAAAAGTTTCTCCCTGAGATCGCGAACCTGTTGGCGGAGCTGCTCGTTTTTGGGCTCATCGTGGTTCCCAAACTCGATCTCTTTGAGCTTGGTGGTGAGAAGATGTTCCATATACGATTTGAGCGACTCGATCTCCGAGATGAGGTTGCGGGAAAACGTCAATGGAGACGCAGAAGGTGCAGAAGGTGCTGGAGGAGCGGAATGTTCTCTTGGAGGCTCCGAAGGGTTTCCCGACAACTCCAAAAGTGAAAGAATTTGTCTTTTCAAAGGACTCAATTCCTTTTCTGGTGCCTTCTGTCTCCTTGACAAAATAGACGACAGCTTCTGCTTGATGAGCTCTGCTTCTTCTTCGGAAAAGACGTCTTCTGGCTCCGGTTTCGCCTTGACAGACTGGAACTCTTTAATGAGATCCTGTACCATCTGCTCGGACGACTTGCCTTTCTTGGCAGATTCTTTTTGGGCAGATTCTTTCTCGGCAGACTCTCGTCTCAGAAGAGAAATTTGCTCGTTGAGACTATCAATCTTCTGCTGAAAGTCTTGAGTCGGTGGGTCCCCTTTTGAGGAGCTTTCTCCTTTCGGAAATTTAGTTTCCTCTTTGAGACGTGCAACTTCCTCTTTGAGAAGTCTGATTTCCTCCTTGAGACCGGCAACTTGCTGTTTCAAAAAAGCATTGTCCTCAATCAGGGAAGTGTTTTCTCCCTTGAGAATAGACTTTTCCCCCTTTAAGGAAGCTGTATCCTCTTTCAGTACAGCCACCTCCTTTTGCAGTTCCCCCAACTCAGCCACTTTCTCATCGTTGTCATTAGCCTTCAAAGAGGCCACATTTTTTTTAAGCCTCGACACCTCGTTCGTCAGAGAATCGACAGTTTCGCTGTGCTCAGTCTCTTTCTCCTGATTTGCCCTTTTCTGGCTACTCAGCTCCTTTTTCAGAACACTCTTTTCGCTTTGCAAAGAATCAATTTCAGCTTCATACTCAGAAACCTGGTTTTGAAGCCGTTCCGCCTTTTTCCGCTGAAATGCCAAATCTCTATCTTTAGAATCGCTTTCCTGCTGAATAGAGTCCTTTTTCTGCTGAATAAAGTCTTTTTCCTCTTTCAATAAGTCACTTTCCTTTTCCAGCTTCTCAATATGCTCGTCTTTACAGCGCAGCTGTCTCTCTAAAGTGCCAGAAGTTGACTCAGCAAGGAAAATTCGTTTCTCTACAGAACTCCCATTTCTCTCAGCCACAGATTTATATTTCTGAAGCTTCTCTCTGATAGAAGTATTAATTTTTTCCAGATGTTTAAGCTGATTTTGCAATTGAACATTACTAGTCTTTTCATTGACTAGATCGTCCTTAAGGTTGGCATTACTTTTCTTCAAGATCTTAAACTGGCCTATGACCTGATCCAGAGATAACGAGAGCTGCTTCTCGTACTTATTACCTCCACTTTCGCGTATAGGAAACAGTTTATGAGTGTCACTTAACAACTGCTCACTCAGATCTTCCATGCCGAGATCAATAGACTTTCTATGGGTCTCCTTTTCGTTGTCTCTTCCAAACTCAACAGACCGGTCCAGAAGGATGCCTGTATCTTCCTGGCGAGGATCGATAAAGTACTTTTCCAAAAGCTGTTTCGGGATGTTCCGTTTCAGCACCAGATCAAAGTCGATGTTTGTGTTTACAAGTATTAGCCCCTTTGCGTCGCCGTACGGAATCGGCTCGTGATCGATCATCGCAGCATAGTTTGCCTTGTACTGCTCAATCGGCAGTGAGTCGTTCATATTGTGTCTTTGTACGCGTAAAAGCGCGTCTTGGTGTGCGGATGTGAGCTATGGGAAGAGTATATATCTGGGGTAATATATATCTTGTTGTGAGATTTTGATGTAGGCGAGATAACCTGTCTCTCTGCATCATTACGACAAACTGGTTCTCATAGCAGTGATAAAGGGACACTTTTATAGTTGTGGTGATGTTGAGCATGCATATTGGTGCATAATTCCTGCATCTAGAAGCATCGCGTATATTGTGCAGATTCCTCAGATACCCAGGCTAGTGATGTATTCATTTCAAAAAAATGCAAAAGATCGCCCAATGTATACTGAAAAAGGCGGCTGGATGTCTTTTTTTGTCCTGCTAGACTCATTTTGGACCTGTTGCTGTACTTTTTGAACAGCATACTATTTATAGAAGGTGAGGAGCTAGACAAAAGATCTGGCAAAATCGATGACAGCTATCTTGAGGAAGATAAACCTGCGACAACTGCGCAGATACCCGTGCTACATATACACCATATCTGTTCTGATTACGTCATATGTTTTATTGTAGCGATATGACAGATCAGACAATAAGTAGGTGTGTATGCTAAATAGTAATGTTGACCTATAAACATGCTTTTTCCTCTTCAGCCTTAGTGTGCGATGTGTGCAAGCAAGGAGCACTGAAAAGGCTCTAGGAGAGACTGAATCTATTCTCTTTTCTCCGCCTGATACCTGTTCATCCCCTCATGTGGTCTCGATTAGCTTTAATAATTAAAGTCTATTCAGCCCCAGATAGCAAAGGTTTGATAGATAGTGGTCACCAAGCTGGATTTTTCCTTCTGACATGGATCAGGCTCAAAGTAGGTCGATCTCCTTCACCAATGTTTCTCCACTTATCTAGACCTTGAATGACACAATCTTTCGCCTGACACACCCCTTCTAAGACTGGCTACAATACCTTGTCTTTTGCGGCCTTTTTAATTCAAAACCTCGCAGTCCTCACTAGATCTGTGATTCTGCGAGGGATTTATTTCACATAAAAGCTTGTATAGCCCATCAATAATCATGCAACCACAGAGAGAGGATGATTCTCCACTTTAAAAATTTCAATGGGTACTGTATAGTAGTACTGGGGCTAAAAACATGAATCAAAATGCATTTTTGCCAACAAAACGTTATTTCGACTTTTTCCAAACGGATTATACACATATTACACCACACTCTTTTCTGGTGAGAAGATTTTATTGTCGCCCTTCGATCTGATATGTTCCTTCTTGACACCTCTTTCTACACAGAAACACATATTCAGTCACTTTGATCTTTTTTTTTGCAAAGATCGACTGATAGTATCTGGGGCCTTTACGAATTTGAATTGGTTCGCTAGGATGACCAATCAATAACAACACTCTCGTCCTATAACAACACTTTCGTCCTATAACACTTTCGTTCTATAAAAGCTCACACTTCCGCTTCGCTTCGGTGTTCGCTATATTCGCTGTGTTCGCTACGTTTGTCTCTCAATTTCCTAAATCATAAATTACCCATCTATCTAACCTATATCCCATTGTCCAAACCTTTATCCAAAACCCTTAGCAATATTTTTCAAAATTGTCATCCTCTAACCATCCAACCTTTTCGTAAGCCACAAACAGCCTGCTGGCTTTGTTAACATCGATTTTGCACGACTTTTGAGCATCTGTCCTTCTAAAGGGCAAACCCTGTCTCATGCGCGTAACTTTCTCCATAAACAAACGTCTCTTTGAATCGAGATAAACCGCACATGGCAGTCTCAAAGTGGAAGCAAGACTTACCTCTGCTGGATGAAGCAGATCCGTCAAATTATCAGAAGAGAGATCCATCGGCTGTCCCTTCCACTCAGCTTTTAAGCAGCGGCTGTTAGTGGAAGTTATACTTGAAAGTGGAGGACAGTAATCAGGCAGAGACTTCCAGTCATGCAAAAGAGAAGGCGAAGGAGAAAATTCCGTTTTAGCTCTCTTCTTTTTAGGTGAAGAAGCTAGATCTTCTAATGATTGTGAAGATTCTCTAACTACTCTACGTGTGCGTACTGCATCGGAAGCTGTGTCCGAGTCGGACTGATAAACCACTCTCCTCTTTGGGATCGTGGCTATTTTCCTCTTGGGTTTGTTCTCTTTACGAGGCGACATGAAATAGTGACTCAAAAACTTGAGCTGACGATCACGATAACTCTCAGAGTCACCGACCCATGCATTGACTTTGAATTTGCAACTTTGTAGATTGTCCAAAGGGAATTGCTGGTCCAATTCTAAGACATCCGCTTTCAATTCCGAAGATGGACACGGAGAAAGCGGTGGAGACGGTATTGTGCTGTGAGTAGACTTGTACTGGACCGGTATTTGTTGTTTCTGACAAAATGGTTGATCTTGTAATTCCGGGGTAAGACACCCTGTATCTATGCGCGTGTTTGAAAGCATATCTAAAATGATTTGCGTAGTGGATGTGCGTTGTCTAATTTATAGATTAGAAAGGTCACACCGTCTTGAAGGTTTATAAAAAGAAAAGATGAAAAGAAAAAAAAAAATTTTTACCTGCAGGAAGCTGCATGCGGCATAAACGGTTGTGCGGCTGCAGGCGGGAAGGCTCCCCAATTAGTGGACTGAAGGTTTGAAGCCATGGAAGAAAACGGACTGTTGGAATTGCTTTGGAATTGTGCAACCACACCTCCCATTGACCGTCTAAACAACTCTCCCACCCTCCCGATACACCACCTCATCGTATGCACACGCATGCAGAACCTTATCCGGAGGTGCATGCAATCGAGGAATTTTCTGAATTTCTTTTTTTCGTTTCTTTTTCCCATCCGTGCACCGCACGAGCTGCGGTGTAAGGTTCCGTCTCCAACGCGGCGTGTGTACAATGCAGTTACGTTGTCTCACCTTTCTTTTGTCAATTGCCTCGGTGTTCGCTCTGCAGGACTACCATGAAGTCTACAACCAAGAGGCGTTCCAGACGTGCTCTTCAATTGCCAACTACCACGGAGTGGCATCCGAAAAGAGGGTTCCGGGAGTCTCGGTAGAAGTAGTGAACCATCCATCTCAAAAATTCAAACTGTCCGCCTTATTTATCCGGGAAGAGGATCTCTGGAAAACTGGCATCAAGTCTCCGGATGATCTTGTCATATGCACGGATAAACTTATCAAGGGTAATAAATGCCAACCTTCTGAGAAGGACCACATCATAGTACGTGGGGTAGAATTGGCCGAGGAATCTTATTTAAACACTGTGATCACTCCCAAATCGGTAAAACAAGAATTTCGCATTGAAAAATCCGGAACCTACTGCGTTTTGGCGTTATTCCAAACTTCGTCTAAAGAAGACGGTCAAATCTTGCTCAATTGGACCCAATCGTACGGAGAACTCATCCCGTCCGACTACACTTACTTACACATCTTGTTTGTTCTTTCTCTTCTGTATATAGCCACAGCTTGTGGGTACTACTACTATGTTTTCAAAAGGCCCAACGATCAGCCTAATAAGAACTCTGACGGAGGCATCGAAAGGAAAAACAGACTGATCCAACGGAAAATACTCACCTATATGATTCTGGCCTCGCTATCTCATGTTTTCAGAGCTTCCCACCTCGTTCTTGTCAATAAATTTGGCTACATCCATGACAAGTTTTTTGTGGCTCTTGTCGACTTTGTCTCTCTCGCCTTCGATACTGTCTTTGCAGTATGGACTTGCTACAACTTGCTCATGGTAAGTTTTGGTCACGTGCTCATTGGAGGTTTCAAACCGTCAACGAGATCAATGATATGCGTGAGAATTCTTACAGGTGTGACTTTTATCACATTTTTGATTTTCGCCCTTGAAGAGTCAACTCTATACACCGTGTTGGACGACTTGAGTGGTCGCGTAGCCACGGTGTTGGTTTACATAGAGGTTTGCATCTTTTCTTTAGTGGTTGCCGTTTCGAGTTTTTTCACTTATAAGAAACTCTTCAAGCTGTCGAAATTCGCCACGGCGAGAAGGTTCCTCGTCACTATGGTCCTGGTATCTACTCCTGCGGTTTTCCTGCTGTTTGTGAATCACTTTGCTTACAAGTTTAGCGATTTGGCATTGGAGGCTGTGAGTAAAGTGACCTCTTTCAGTTATGTCTACAACTATATAATTTTGGTTCTGGTGGCTTTGCTGTGGAAAAGCAGTCTGCTCAATTCAGAAGTGGCGAACGTGGATTGATCTCACGAGTGTAGGAATCAAAAAGTTCTGGTATTTCTCCCAGGTGACAGAATGAGAAGAGAAAGGTAAGTGACTGTTTTTTCAATTGCACTCGAGTTTCACGGCTAGATAACAAAATAGACACCTGAAATTTTCAAACTTTGTTCTCACGCTTCTGTCTTGCCAAAAGAAAGGTTAGATCTCTGTAGCGTAGAACCAATCTGAGGGAAAATCACTAATAGAACAGAGGGCTCCGGGTTTCCACTTTTGGAACTTCCGTTGATGAAGCTTAGTGAACTGATACTACATCCATATGGATCATCGCCGACCTCACAGGCTTGGTCTGCTCGCTGTGAGGAGAGCGGCGAATGTTTTCCGTGTCATTCGGGGAGTTCCAGTCCTACTGAAGAGTACCTTTACCAAAAAATGCCACAAATTCTAGCATCGAGATTCCCTTAGTATTCATTGCGATCCTATGAAAATGAGTGAGTTTCCAACCTTCCTCGATTGTAACTATGACGCTGTTCTCAGTGCTGGTGAGTACTGAGCATATCTCTGTTTGTTTCTCTTTCCACGTTGACTCTTGGTCAATGAAATTGGCCAGCAAATCAAACACTCACAGGTGAAACCATGATACACTTGACGACTCGAGCTCGCCGAATCTGAAGATGCTATTCACCAGCCAAAGCGAGTGGTGATAGTCCATCAGACCGCCCAAAAGCACACTCTCGAGAAGATATGCTCTTCCAGTGATATTTTAGTCAAGCGAACCAAAGTTCATCAAAGGATCACTCGGTAACATATGCAGGTCGCAAACCCAACAGCACAAACCAGGTCGAGGTACTCTAGTGCTCAACGTATTTTTTCGCAGGTAGAGGGATGAAACAAGTTGAACTAAACAATGCTTGCCCTAATAAAAAAGATAAACAACCTCATCAAAGATAATTAGATTACGCCTACTCAAAAGAGTCAAAACTATCCGGAACAGTCTGATGGCTTCCTCGAAGAATACCCCAAAAGTACTAGTTTTCCCTCCACCACCGCCTAGTGCTCTGCCCTTTTTTTCAAACTATTAATCGTGTAAAGAGGATACTTTTCTCCCATTTCACAGACATTCTCCTGGCGAATCTTGTGTGCAACTTCCGACTCCACCTTTGCAAAATTGTCTCCGTTCCTCTCAAACAACTGAACCTGTTCTTCCCCGTCCACACTCACAATGATCGTCTCGTTGCTCACGCAGAAAGAAGTTATCAACAAGTTTGTCTCCAGTTTCTGCTTAAACTCAGCTTCCCCGTCGGCAGAAACCTTGTAAATCAAAAGAATCGGAGTCGCTTCCACAAGTACCACTACATACTGCATGCTAGCGATCTGGTCCACCTTTGCCACAGAGTACTCCTTTAAATCGTACTCTTCGTTTTGAAACCTCTCCGGAAGAAGATGGTGATCCGTGATTATATACGGCTTGACCATATCATCAAAATCTATGCTACTCAAAAGCTTGCCAGTTTTCCATGCCCAGACGTTTATATACGAGTCCCCTCCGCCTGAAACCAGCAGGTTTCCATTCCAAGAGGGAACGAGAAGCGACGAGATGAAATTCTCATGCCCGAAAAGCCAGTTCTCTATGATAAAAGAATGCGGCCAGCAAGAGACCCTGATATGTTCGTCTCTATCAGCTGTTAGAATCGATTGTTTGTCCTCGTTGTTTACAATGAGAATATCAGTGAGCATAGAAACGTGTCCCAAGATTGGTTCCATGGATTTCTCAGAGACTACATCGTCACTCACTTTAAATTGGTAAACGTCACCGAATTTGTCAGCTACCACAATAGTTTCGTCGTCTAACGAGGTGGTTACAGAAGATGGTCTTTTCGCAAAAGGCTGTCTCTTTATAAGCTTGAGATCTTTGTCGAAAATGCAAACAGACTTGTCACTATCGCAGACAGCGATCAGATACTTTCCATTCCGCGAAACGGTTAGTTTCCTTATATAGTTGTAAATAGGAGGAGCTCCCTCACCAGGAGTGGGTATTTTGGGAACTTTGGAAGGCTTGAGTTTGTCTACTTTTTCCTTCTGTTGAAGCTGGAGAACATAAGATGAGTCTAAAGGGTCGGTCCATTCTGCGGTTTTTTCGCCCGTTTTTAAGCTATAGCACTGTATGTGCTTTTTCGCTGACGTGATGAGTGTAGATCCGTCTTTGGATGCCACAATCGACTGGAAAGGGTGGTTCATTTTTTTTTCTTTGAAAAGTTGTAAGGGTGTGCTGCAGGCGTTTTTGTCAGCGACAGAAATGGTGTGGCGGTAATAATTTTACTTCTCCATGAGATGACTCGCATTGAAAAAGCTTCGAGCTATTTGATTCTGGCTGGAGATGCTCTTTGGATGTTTTTCGCACTACCAAGCTCTAAATCAAAAGAATGCTACGTGGTTCACCAAGACCGGTCGTTCGATTAGAGAATCGATTGGTCGCATCGAAAAGAGATGAGGCTCGACATTGCTAGTCCAATTTTGAATACATAAAAAAGCCTAGGCCTGTGGCATCTATTTTTTGAGAAGAAAGGGTTCATAAGGGGTACATTTATGCCCACTTGGCTAAGACAAAAGGACATAACCCCTCAACGAGATATACAATTGTTGGAGAGTGAGTATTACTATTCTACTAACTAAATAGATTTATACTGTAAAGCCAGTCAATGGTCCAAAAATGTGGATCGGATTCAAAAGGCACGACGCCGGTTTCCATATAAAGAAAGCGCAAAGCTGTTTTATGAGAGAGAGCCGATCTGAGCATCTATCTGTTCTCCTGTTTTGCACAAGTCCATTAATCGATCTGCTCCACTGCAGGATGCATTGCGTGCTGCGGTAGACCGCATAGAAATCCTACAAAGGATATTGCGAAGGGGTAAGGGTCGCAACATGACCGCCCCAGAGGCCGAAGGGCCTGAGGTTGCAGTTGGCAACCCGAACCTCCTGCGGGTAATATTGTATATTGAGGAACTACTCGAGTTGTTATATGTAGTGTTATACTACTGAGATCTCCCTCTCGGAAGAGTGGATAAGACTTCATGCTTGCTATCTATACAAGGAAGAAAAAGATCTGCATGATAAGAGGCAACGTGCATTATCAGGAATGATGTGACGATGATCTATGCAAGATTGGCTCTGTTGAGCTCTAGACTTTAGCATTTGTTGGTAAGAGGAGAAAATTGCAGCTTTCAGACATGGTAGGTATAAAAGGAGAGGTTTCCGTGCTTTATTGATAGAGAGAAAAGGTAATTCGGAATACGTGCAAACAATTGCTGTTCATAAAGATTTACACCCGGTTTCACATTCACTCTTCCTGACAACAATAGTAAAGGCACATTCTTCTTTTTGAGAGTATATATGTCGAAGTGAGCCCCGGAAGTTGAAGTCAATCAATAACTACTTTCTCCTGCATGATAAGAAGCAACGCTCACTATCAGGAATGATGTGTTTTCTATGCAGTAGAGACCCTGATCTCTCGACTTGTAGTTTTTGTTTAAAGAAACTGGCGGTCAGAAACTTGGTAGGTGTAGGAGGAGATGCTTCCGTGCTTTATTGTATGAAACAAGGATCAAGTAATTGTCAGGCAATGTTAAGAAACGTGCTAGGACACACACAAATCAGATATACTGCCACTACTGATTGAATGTGTCAAAGAAGATGGATGTTAAAGAGGGTGTAAATCTGAAAGGACATTATTCTTCGTGTGTGTCTTAGCACTTCACTATAGATTGTTTCCAATTGTTTGCACACATTCCGAATTACCCCTCTCATCTATAAAAAACGGAATCCTCATCTTTTATACATACCATGTCTGACAGCTGCCATTTCCTCCTTCACCCAGCAAATGCTAAATTTTAGAGCTCAACAGAGTCGTATTGCATAGATGACCGTTACATTGTTCCTGATAATGCACGTTGCCCCTTATCATGCAGATCTTTTTCTTCCTTGCATAGATAGCAAGCATGAGGTCTTATCCGAGTGGGAGATCTCTGTAGTATCGCACTACCAATGATAGCTCGAGTAGTACCTCGATAAACAATATCATCCGCAGGAGATTGGGGCGCTCATCTTCTATGCACTCTACTGCAGCACGCAATGCATCCTGCCTGTAGATAAATCGATGGCCTTATGTGAAACAGGATAACCGATAGATGCTCAGATCAGCTCTCTCTCATAAAATAGCTTTGCGCTTTCTTTATATGGAAACTGGCGTCGTGCCTTTTGAATCCGATCCACATTGTTGGACCATAGACTGGCCTTACAGTATAAATCTATTTAGTTAGCAGTATAGTAATACTCACTCTCCAGCAGAATGACTCTATAAAGATTTCCTTTATTTCCCGTTTTCAAAGCTACGTAAGAACGATAGGGCATTCATTGAAACAACGGAGCGCTTATTGTCACATAAGTCTACTAACGGATATGCAACATGCGGAGGGCTCAGGTTGCAAAGCCAAATCTGGTGGGCCAGCACGTCACGCTGGATACCTCCATCAGTTTTTTTGCATATACAATAGAGGGTGACTGTTCATTATCCTTCTTGGATGTTGGCTCAGTGGCCATGCCAAACTTCTTTCGTACTTTGGATTGGGGAGCGGTAGGGTGATTTAAAGCTGCGTGTACTTGTTTTCTTGGGCTGTTATCTATCTGGGTTGAGCTCTTTAGCTTACTGTTTTTCATACAGAGTCTCTTAGTCAACCGTTGAGTCGTAGTCAGATTATTTTTGCCTGATAATCTCTCAATTTCCGGTTGACAAACTCAATCCTTTATACCAACCTAGTCGTCAGCTGCTAGCCCCCCGATGTGCGAGTCGAGAGAATGATAGAATGTTTTCAGCTGCTCGACGTGAATGGAGCACAGGCCGGCTGCCGCGATTAATTTATGGCAGCGTTATTGCAGTAGACTGAATAGATCAATATGCCGTATCAATCGTAAATATCAGTCACAGGAGATGATAAATATTATCTCAGGGATGACAGACCACGGGCAGTCCCTTATTCAACTCTTTTGGTGAGCTCCTCGAGTACAATTCGCAGAATGATTCTTGAGTGGTAATCATTAAAACATTGGCGTTAGCGAATGACTTATTCTTGGGGCATCAAAGTATTCATTTCAGTGGAAACTTGACCCTGTAGGTCTTTCCTCAGGTGACTGCGTGGCTCTATCAGCCATAATTTTTGATTAAACATGAACTACGTACAGTTGGAGAATAGTTGCAATAGGAGATTTGCCTCAGCTACGTGCTACAGAAGATACGTATTCAGGAATGATGTCAAAGCCTTGACCAAACTGCGAGTTCCACGGTAGTCTGTTAGTATGCTAAAAATCACTTCACACAACCTCTTTAAGGTGAAAATAGCCCTTTCGCCGCGAGGCCAGAATGTGCGCTATGTCTCGAAAGCCAAGAGTCGGTCCAGCATATATTTCATGATTGTGCGATGGTGAAAATATTCTGGGCGGTCATTTCCAGCGAATAACCAGATCAAGAGCTGACTCTAGACAAATTGGTAAATGGACAGAATCACAACACAAAGCAACTACTTGCTACTTCTCTCCACCACCTTCTTCGCCCGAACAGAACGGCGATATGCCACTGAGGTCCCTCGACCTCGGACGGCTGAACAATGGCATCGCAGGGTACTTCAGCGAACAAAGTTATCCTCATGTTGGCGTCAACTCAGCTCATTCTGAGATATGGAAATTAACAATCAACCAATGAGGACACCGAACCACCACCCAACAACTAAATGGTAATTTGGTTAACCTTTTTACAGATGCTAGTGTCAATGGTATTATATTTTTGGTCAATGGACTTTAATAAAACACGAGTACGTTATGGGATATAATCTGATTTAATGGAACTTTTATGTGAAAAAGTTTCCTCTTCGATCCATCCATACACCTTTTATGTCAAATTTTCCGACAGGAAATACCATGAACCAACTCTCTCACCCAAGCGTAGTTGACGGGTGGTTTTCCGAAGTTTCGGAAAAAGACTTCCCCGGGCAAAGTCTCATGCTACAGGTGGAGAGGATTCTATACGTTGGTAGATCTGCATTTCAAGATATTTTGGTTTTTCAGTCAACGACATACGGTAACGTCTTGGTGCTCGACGGTATAGTTCAGGCTACCGAGCGAGATGAATTTGCATATCAAGAAATGATCACACACTTGTCTATAATGTCGCATGCTGATCCCAAGAGGGTTTTGGTGATTGGGGGCGGTGATGGTGGAGTTTTAAGGGAAGTTTTAAAGCACAAATGTATAGAAACAGTGCATTTGGTGGAGATTGATGAAAGTGTCATTTCGCTTTCGAAAAAATATCTTCCTCATATGGCTGAGTCGTTTAAAGACCCAAAAGTAAATGTGTTTTTGCAAGACGGGTTCAAGTTTCTTGAAAATTTGGCGGGGAAACCGGCTCAAGAGAAGTATGACGTTATAATAACAGATTCGTCAGATCCAGACGGACCGGCAGAAGCATTTTTCCAAGAAAATTATTTTAGACTGTTGGAGAATTCCGTTACGGAAAAGGGAGTGGTTATATCGCAGGCTTCGGAAAATTTCTGGCTAAGACTTGAAAAGTTGTTTCAGCTCTCTCAAACTTGCAGAAGGGTTTTTCCCTCTGTCAGCTACGGATACGTCACTATCCCAACGTATACCTCTGGCCAACTCGGTCTTATGGTGTGTTGCAAGGATCCTGAAGTGGATCTTAAGGTTCCCTCGAGGAAGTTTTCTCCCAAAGAGGAGTCTGCATTGTTTAAGTACTACAACTCGGATATACATAGTGCTTGTTACGTTATGCCAACTTGGGCAAAGGGTATTTGAGAGGCGGAAGGTGAACAACAAACAAACAATGAGCGAAGCGAATTGTGAGTTGAGTCAGTTTCTTTCGCTATTTAGAGTCTTACAAATAAATGAAAAGTCTAGTTCATGAAGCAGCCCTTTTCGTGTCCTCGCGAATTTTAGGCATTCAAATACTAGTAATAGAGTATGGCTGACATGGATTTCTGATTGCGACAAAAGGTTCTGCAGGAAAATGTGTTTTGGGGATATAATCTCGATTACGTAGCAGGTAGTCCAAAGCAAAGCACACACAGCAGAACATATTGAGGCGCCAATCTGTTTCTTGACTATCAGCTACTCTTGCCAACTACACTGTTTGGGCGCTGCTTCTCGGCAATTGAAACGGCAAGCCAATCCCCTTTTCTTTATACTTTGTCTGACAAGTCTCTTTTTCTTTGTCTCAGGGAAGAAATGTGTGAGAATTATGCAAATGGCACGGCATAATATTATTGTCGCGGTTTGAAGTCGTCACCATTTCCGTCTAATACTCCATAAATCTATCGTTATGTCATATAGGATGAATTTTGTAATAGCTTAGACGACTGGACATAATATTATTGTCGCGGTTTGAAGCCGTCACCATTTCCGTCTAATACTCCATAAATCTATCGTTTTGTCATATAGGATGAATTTTGTAAAGGCTTAGACGACTGGGGAACCTGCCATTATCGCCATTACTGAAATGGGATATATTCTTTATGACACTGGGTTTATTCATGCACAAGTGAACTTTCTTCAAATCGTTGAACTCTGTAGACTAAAATGCGGCCCTACTTTTCAAGAGCGCTCCTACTACTCTTGGCATATGATGCAGTAGTTCATATCCAAGTCGGGCGTTAAAATAGAGAAATCTCACCCTTTCCAGATGAGTCCCCCGCTGTCTTCATTGTAGAATGTCTGTATTTTTTTGCCATGCAACCCACTGAGATTTTTTCGCTTGTTTGAATCTAATGCCTTCCAGTCTGCTCCCCATGCTGACAGTATCGTGGCTCTTCTTTCTCTTCAGCAGACGGTCAAGAGAGTATGCGCTGAGCATCCATCGACTATCTTGCGGCATAAGTGTTCAAAAATAACAGAATGCAGCGCATTGGTGTAGTCTACCCCCTCCAACCGTCAAATACCACCACAGGGAATAAATGATATGCGGTATCTGAGTGACTCGTTTCTCCATTCTTGACATCTCGAACATGACCCAGTAATTTCTCAAAAAAAACACTCTATCATTTGAGCCTGGTGACAGCTTTCGAAAGCCGCGGTCACAATGATGGGATATTCCACATACAACACACAATAGTCCTCCAAAAAAACCCGATTCTCTTCACATTCGAGAAGCGTATGACATCATAAAACAATCCCAAGCGCCTTAGATCGGCTGATTGTCAGTATTAGCGCTCTCTACGAAACTAAACAAACTCTATCCAAAAATACTATCAATGGTTGATTTTTTTGATTTTTTCAAAGTCTTTCTCTTTTTCTTTGGCTGTTCATTTGTAGGTGTTACAATCGGAGTAGCTTCGTAACTAGAAATCTCCACAACTTGGCCTAAATCGTCATTCGCAGAAAGAAGAAAATGCTGGTCTACTATATCAACTTTGTGGCGTTTCTCTACCCCGTCGATCTTTGATACGAGATGACTTATTCGTGCCAGTAACGCTAAAAGAGTCATTCCAAGCGTAATGAACTGACCAAGCTCCAGCACCGAGTAGTACGCCCGATAGCACGATGGTACCAATTTGTGTATGTACACAGCCTCGGCTGTCGTTAGTACAGCATCACCCGATTCTTGGTAGATTATAAGTTTACGGAGATGTCGATGCAGTATGCTGTGATACTTCCACCATTTCGCAGAGCTGTGTTGATTCTTATTCCTGTGGAAAATGAGGTGGAGTATGTTGTATTCGTCTCTGAGACTCATGTCCCTTAATTTTCTGTTTGAGTGCAAAGCAAAAAACTCAAAGATGTAGAGATGTGGTCTCATTAGGTTCAAGCTTGATAGGTTGGTTGATTCGATATCTCTGAATCTCTCACAGATATCATTCACGGTCTCCGTAATAATGAATAGCCTGTCTTCTCCTCTTGCAACGGCAGCCCTGCTTTCAGCCATTTTGGATAAGTTTTTCTGTGTATATAGAATGCGATATGTGACTTATCTCCGGTTCTTGCGGTGAGTGCATTTTATAAAGAAAGATATACTCAGATGTCCTCCTAATGAAATCATATGGATTGCTTGGGTATCACTCAGCCTGAAGAGTTCAGTATAGAAAGACGAGGATTAGATCTTCTATCAAGTCATTCGAACCGCTTGAGATGGATGAGAGCGATGAACTTTATTCGCAAACTCAAAACAGTCTGATTTGAAAGGTGTGTGAGAAATATAAACTGGCGAGAAAGCCAGGAGATGGCTGCGACAAAAGTCCTATCAATTGAGAGCGAGCATCGGATGAATAGAGTGGATCAGGATTTTCGAGTTCGATTCCATCGTGAGACTACTTATAGACCTCGTAGAATGAGAAACTGAGATACTTTCTGCAGAAGCCGAAGTTGTCCTCCGTCACTGGGACTCTTTTTACCACTGGAACAGGGTCGGGTCATTTCACCTTTATATAGCTCAAAATTAGTGGTTTGGTATGATAGCGATCGCACAGGGCTATTGCTTGAGACCGCAACCAACGTACGTGAGATTTTACAGGCAATGAGGAAACGAATATAAGATCAAGAATCGTGAGATAGTTTCTGGTTACCATCACCTGGCAATAACCAGTATATCAGTTGAACCCTTTGCTGTGGATTTACATACGAGAGACTTATGCCAACTCTCGATACACTTCGGTAGATTCATCGTCTCCAACATGCAAGCTTTTGGCGAGTGTTGTGAAAGATTTGATCGGGAAATACCGTGAAATGACCGCTTTTATGGTGAGTGACTCTTCCAGAAAGCAGCTTTACGGAGTCAGAAAGATTTCTATCTCGAAACAGAGTCAGACGGTGGACCCAGAGTTCACTCTGCCTGATCCTGGACTGTACCGCATGTCCATATGGTGTGTGTGCGACTCCTATGTTGATGCCGATAAGGAGGGTGCAATTGAGGGCCATCTGATTCACCACTTTCGGGATCAGCTCAGGGCCTTAACCAATTCAATGCAAAATGGGTTGCAAGAGCACTCAATTGTGCGCTTCTTTAATCAGAAAAATTAAAAAAATGAAACCATTCTACACGTATCACTGCTCTCTAAAGTACAGCAGAATTCATCTTTCTTGCTTCATCATTTATTCAGTGTCACATAGCCTGCGGTAGCCAATTTCCCAGCAAAGATGTTATTCTTGTCCCACCCTCAAAGCCATATACAGTCAATTTCTCCGAATATGATGACCTCTTTTAGTCTAATAATTTCTCGCCTCGAGTTCTAAAAGCCGACCATCTCTTCTATCTACCATTTGGTCTTCACATAGAGCAGATTCATAGGATACACACTACTCTGCTGCTCCTTATAGTTACTGACGTTCCTTCCTCGAAAAAGAGTGCCCCGTTTATCAAAATACATCCAGAATATTAGCTACCGTGGATGATCATCAAGCATCGCTCACCAAGATAGCTCGACAACGACCACCCTTGTATTACTCTGCCTCGGTTCATCAGACACCCAATTCATCTCTTTCTCCACCCATCCCCACACCAATCATGGGCCTTTTCGATAGAGCGAGAGAAAGGCTTCATAGGCCTAAACTTCCTCCGCCGGTTCCTCCCAAACTGAAAAGCGCACCGCCAATTCCTCCCCGTCATCAGACCGAGGACCCTCTTTTAAAACCCATATCAAATGAGGCTCCACCGTTCGAGCCTACTTCGGACCATCCGGTAAAACTCCCTCAAATGAACTCTGAAACCCCCGTTCAAACCAATTCCTTCTACGGGAACCTCTTAGTTGAAGAACAGAACCTCCCTGTGTGGACCCATCCGTACGTAGTTTGGTTTAACCGTAAAGACACATACGGCTTGGCAGTTTCTCACTCAACCAATTCACAAAAGGCATACGGGCCTGACCCAAACGGAGATCCAGTCCAGTTCTACTTCAGCCCTGCAGGTATCCAATCCTTCGTTTTCAGTGCAGCAGATTTCGATTCTCAAACCTCTATTCGACTAAACAATGTAAACAAGTTTGCTTGTGATTTCAACCTGTGTGCTGCAAATGGCGGATCTATCAACTTTTCACTCGTTCAAGGTATGGGGTTTGTTTCAGGGGTTTTCAGTAAACTTTTGCCTATTCTTCGTTCCTCAGTGGGCGTTGCTCAGTTCACCGTTTGCCCTTCTATCCAACAGGATGTGAAAAAGTACGCTGCAAGCTTGTTCAATGGGATTACCTGGCTCATATACGTGAGAGGAAACGTATCTCTCTCTCTACAGAACCCCTCCACGATTGTCGGTTCCAACGTGGGAGATTGCACTATCCAAGTATGTACAGGTGACTTTTCCGCATGCGATCAAACTGCAGGAACTCGTATAGTGGACTGCTTTCTCTCTACAGAAGTTTCTGATGGCTCAGTGAGCTATAAATTCAATTACAAATGCGAGGGAGAGTCTCTATCAGGACATCCGCTCATTTGGGCTTTGCCACACCATGTGGAATCGTTGAAAAACCGCTCCATCTTGACAAATCACCATCTCGACTCTACCGTATGCGGGAAGATGACCGCTGTCGTGAGTAGCGATTTGGAAATGTGCGAAACCCCGTGTTCTGTAGGGTTCGAATTAAGGGGCCCCGACATGCATGATCCTGCATTGTTAATGCACGTTGTGCGTCAAGAGATGCAGCAAGACGTTGTATCCATTTCAGACACAGACTCTATGTACACTTCAGGAAAGATTCTCGACAAGTATGCATTTCTCCTCTACACAGCCACCTTTATTTCTCAAGATTTAGAGGCAGCCAAAGAGCACTCGGAAAGGCTGTCCCTTGCAATGGACCGCTTTGCTTCCAACCACCAGAAAGAACCTCTTCTCTACGACACCAACTGGAGAGGGGTCGTCTCTCGGTCTGGAATGGATGGGAATTTTTTCAAAGACTTTGGCAATACATTCTACAACGACCACCATTTCCATTTCGGGTACCACATCCATGCTGCTGCCTTACTAGTCAAGTGCGAGCAGCATCTTTTTGGGCAGTCTCCCTTCCTTGACCGTAATCGGAAATGGGTAGAGACACTCATCAGAGATGTGTGTAACCCTGTGGAAGATGCCTGGTTGCCGCAGTTTCGTTGTTTCGACTGGTTCAACGGCCACTCATGGGCAAAGGGAACGTTCCCCAGCGGAGATGGAAAAGATGAAGAAAGCACATCAGAAGACTACCATTGCTACTACGGAATCAAGCTTTGGGGGATCGTGACCCAAAATAAGAATCTGGAAGTTTTAGCGTCAACAATTCTCGCCGTGATGCGTAGATCGTTCCAAACATACTTTCTTTTGAAAGACGACAACACAGTGCAGCCGAAAAACTTTATCAAAAACAAAGTGACCGGCATTTTGTTTGAGAATAAAGTGGATCACGCCACGTATTTCGGTGCAAATCTCGAATACATCCAAGGGATCCACATGCTGCCCATAACTCCTGTCTCTAGTTACTTCCGGACCCCGGATTTCGTGAGAGAGGAATGGCTGCAGTTGTTAGAGAACCACGTTGATTCCGTGGACGATGGCTGGAAGGGGATCCTGATGCTGAACCTTGCACTTTGGGATCCTCAACGGGCATATGCATTTTTTGCATCTGATAACTTTCAGGAGAGGTGGCTGGATAACGGGATGTGTAGAAGCTGGTGTTTGGCTTTTTGTGGGAGCTAGCTACTCTGTAGGTGTTTTCAGAATTAGAGTTATGTGCCATTTCTTTGGTGGTATAAGAGGATAGCGTTGAGATCCACTGACTCGTGATCAACTGATGCTTTATCAAATGATATCAATGACCATATTTGAACAACGTTCACTATTGATGGTTTGCGACTGAGTTAATTGACTCCTGGGATGAAACTCTTTCGCGAGCTCACAATACTATCGATCATTTCGTACACAAAACACGGTTAATGGCATGTCGTTAATATATGAGTTTTCACGGGACTGATGCGCAGTTTCAGACTTTGTTCGTGTCTCTTTGTTCTAGGAAGTGCGCTTTTTAGAATACAAAGACTGTATTCTGGGAGTTGCCAGTGTCATCAGATTTTCTATCGACTTAAGCCAAAGGGGTCGGTATTGCTCTTTGATCCTTGAAAGATAGCTAATGCCCGATGTATTGAGAGGCGACAGAGGTTATGTTTTGCTTTTAAAGAGTTGTAGATCTTCCTCACTCTATATCTCAGAAACGTGAACACATGTCACTTTCAATGAATAATGTACATGCAATAAAGGTTGATGTCTGGGTGGGACGAAAAGCATGGAAGGAAAGCCGTAAGTCATAGCAGAACTTGTTTAGTCTGTTTGGTTCTTGACTTAAAGTAACAGAGGCCGCATAAGGGAGAAAACGGCAAAGAAGACAGAGAAAACTCTTTGAAGCTGCCTTTCCCGAAATTCTCTTTGACTCTGTCTCTTTATTTGCTGGCTTGGGTGAATCAACTACCGCAGAGCCAATATGGGTGAATCTGCAGGATTCATGCAATGGTCACGCCCGTACACCATTCCTGCGATCTTGCATACTTTATTGAGCCTCTTGTACAGTTGATTCAGGCAAGATGATGGCAGTTCCATCATCACGTACCTCCCAACCTCCATTGCTGCAGTGAACATTAGAGAAAAAAGGGCCACTTTGAGGCAGCCTTTCCAGCATTTTTAGATGTGACGCACCATCAAGATCAACATGCAACAGTATTCTCCTTGCGAGCTCTAGAAGTTGCTTGTTCCGAGAAGCAGAACCGCCACAACTGTCACAGAATCTCAATGATATGCCTTTTTTATGTGTGAATCGAATTGTCTAAGCGGTCGCTTCCTGTCCACACTGGGTTTTTTAGTCTCTTTCTGCTGCAGAAACTCACCTACGCCCCCGGCTCACCCGTGCCACCTATCGGTTCATGTATAGCTCTTCGGAACTCAGTGTGAGCTCCGCTAAGCTTACTTGTCAACTTCGAACCTTTGGCCAAAAGGTCGATATATTACAGGTTGTATTTCGCATCTGAGCGAGCTTTATAATATCCAACAAAACGGATTTCCTGTGATGACAGCTTTGCTTCGATAGTGTCCGACCAATCATTTTGAGACACCATCCCTTTTTGCATCTTTCCACCTCCCGTTCAGTGTATAGAACATTTCTATGAAACGTCTGGTGGTTGAAATCACCACCCTTCCTTTTACAAAGCCCTCAAGAGCATTGGACATAGTGACAGCGAAGACCTCAAACCTGCACAACCCTCCCGGGATCCGGCTCACAGCTGGGGAGCATAACAACGGGAAGCCGACAGACAAATTCCGATCCGGAAGTAAAAAAATCCGTTCCCCTAAGTAGCTCTCCCTTTTCATCTTTGAAAATCTCCACTAGCTCGTTTTCGTCATTCTCCTTCTCCCCCAATAGCCCGTTCTGGTCCACCAGGATAAAGCGCACTCCAAGAACATACTTAAGCTCGAGAACATTCGACTTGAACTGGCCTGAAAGGTTTTGAGGGATCACCAATTCGGTATTAACTTCCTCGTTATTGACGCAACAAGATACAACTTTTTCGACAACAACGGTATAGAGTTCTCCGTTTTCAACACCAGCTGCTCCGTACTCGTCTTCGACCAGATGTGCTTTATCGGCAAAGACTTCAACCTGGTTCAACGTTATGTGGAGCCCCGTTGTTTGCAATTGCGCGTTATCAAAACGAACTTTTATCGCCATGGTTTCGCCAACACAGAATATCCCTTTAGAGAGCGAGACCTGAGAGAAAAGATGACCCTTTCTCTTTAAAATAAAATGTTTCTGTATCGTTTTCGGGATCTGCGGGTCCATTTCTCGGCCGTTCAAGTCTGGCTGAGAAGAGGGCGAATCTTGTTGAGAGTTGCCGGATAAAAGAATGACCCCGCCTTGTTGGGAGATGCTTTCCACAACGGCTTTTGTATCCAGATGTGTCTTTTGGGAAAACTTTGTTGCAAACTCTTGTTGGTGCAACATGATTTGTTCTACTGGCTGGGATTTAATTCTTTCTAAAAGAGCTACAAAATCTCTTTTCTCGATATCTGACGGCTCTGAGCGGTTTAGTTTTGCTTTGATCATTCTGAAACTGAGTCGTCTGCCGCTTTTGTCCTTTGCGACATCTACAACGTTGTCGGATTGGCTGAAATTCAGCATCGGCCAATCAAACCGGTAAAGTGGTTGCATTCCGTTTGTGTTCATATACGGCTGGATCCTTAGAGGAAAGAAAAGGGTGGAGTTGTGCAGCTCACCATTTTTCCTAGTTTGAAACCCCACCACCAGTGTGTAGTTCACAGTCAACGACAGAGTGGTGGAACAAGACGGAGGAACACATTCAGGAAGGTGAAGCGAAACATAATAGTTTTTGAGGCCGTCCATGGTTTTCTCTGTGAACAAAAGAGTCTGTTTGGAAGTGAAAAACGGAACAACATTTTTCAGGTTTTTTTTACTTATATAATTCAAATCTATGCTGTCTGTTGACTCTTGACCTAATGCACCCATTTCAGTATTGAAAAGTCCCCCTAAAGCGGTGGATATACCGTTCAAAAGGGTTTTTTCAGGAGAAATTTCCAGTCCATTGATACCAGCAACTTTGCCGTTTATGGTGGTTTTCTTTTTCGTATCGCTGAACTGAGCAGTGTCGAGTATCTGGTCGTTTATGGTTAGATAGCCTAGAATTTGGGTGTAGCCCAAGACGAGGAGTTGAGGTTCTGGATCCTGATTCAGGTTCCGGAATCGCACAACAGCTGAGATGGTGTCGGATCCGCAGAAAACGGGGTAGTTTTCGTGGACAATTTCAACTTGGAGGTTGTCGAGTTGTCTGCTAAAGATTGTGTGAAGCACCATACAGTTCGAGTCTGGGGGAGGTGATTCACTAAAAAACTCACAACGAGGCCAAGCGAGTTGTGTTGGCCTCGTTGTGAGTTGAGAGAGTTTGGGCTGAAGGAGAATCCCGCTTCGGTGTATAGGAGTCACTAGATCTGTGTTCTGGAAAAAGATCAAGCCGGATCTAAAATAAAAAGTATGCAAGCATATGCAGGTTTGTGCAATTTTGTTCCCGAAAGAGGGTCAATTATACGGACGCATAACGTTTACATTCAGAAAACTAGATAGTTTCTGAGTAAGACTCTGCTTTTAATGTCAGCGATAACGTAATACATGACATTACTCACAGTTATAGCTGTATACTATAAATCCAGTCAGTCGCTCAGTAAGGTCGGTGGGGAAGATGCGAGGCTACACGCCCGCGTTTCCAGGAAGCAAGATAGCTCTTCCCGAGAAATGATTTGAGCACAAGTCAATCTCTTGCATAAGCCCAACAATTATGCTCCAATGCCAGATAATGCACGAATATGCATGCACGTGCAGTAGACCGCATACAACAGATGTTGTGTGAGGAGTTAAGATCCAACTACCGGTCATTACAAAGTCTTCAGCATGTGGTTATATATCAACATTGATCAAACACGACCTCCTGTGGGTGTCTAGTTGAACTATTACCCTTGACACTGGATATTCATTTATTCAGCTTACTGCCTTTTACGCCAACTTCTATATTGCGAGGCGGCTGGGCAACGTCCTCTCTGGATGATTGGCCGTGAGACAGTTCTATTACGTTCTGGACTCGGATTATGCGCTATTTTGCATAGAACAGGAGGATGGCAGCAGGCGGCTTGGTATAAAGGAGCGAGTTTGTCCACTGAATAGAGAGCATTAACTGGGAGCTTAACGACTACTCTGCAAACACTTACAAGGATTCAACAAGGGTTGAAACAATCAAGCTACACACAATCAGTGAATAATACCAACTCACATCGGTCAGATCACAAAATAAGGGAACTTATTCCTTGTTCATTAATCACCAGTTAAGGACTAAAAATCTGACAAATTGAAACAACTCTGCTCACGCTTTGTTAGAGGGTATTAAATCATACATCTATCATTTATATACACGCTTAATCACGGAGCCTCTGAGTATGGCAAAACGGACAATTGTCGCCCAAGATCCTAGCCCTGTGGAGGGTTTACTCCCCAAGAGTCAAGGTTTAAACCAGCTTTGTATTTTTGAGACTTTATCTTCAACTTTTGTCAATAATTCCGATCTGATGACCCGTATCACTATATAGTGAGTTTATGTCAAGAGGGGAGGTGATTCACAAAACAACAAAACAATGAGGGAAGCGAGTTGTGACTTGAGTCGTGAGTCGCGAGAGGTTCATATAGTAAGTATGCGGGTGCCTATTTTGCGGCCACTACGAACTGTGTCTGCTGTAAGGCATTTCGCACACTATAACTGGAGACCGCATCTCGTAAGTCATCAAATAATTCAGATATCGTGGAATAGTCTCAGAATATGTACGATCTGATGTCAAGCCATTGGGGATTGCATGTTTTCACGAAAAAAATTCAAGTATCTTACAGAGATTATCTCGCCTATTGCCGCCTTTAAATCTGCGATTTCACGCACCGAGTCCTCGAGATTATTGACTGTTTGATGAGTTTTTGTCGATGGTGCGGAGGTCTAGGCGCTTCGGTCGTAGCATCTTTGCCAGGTTGAGCAACTTGGGCAGGGTGATTCATTCTCAGTCTTGATTGATCTCTTAGAATGTCTTGGAATGTCCAGTAATCGATAGTAAAATTTCCACTTATTTTTGACAATGTGAGGCTTTTATTCTACCTAAAGGTGCTACATAGTTGAGGTTTGTGGCCTCTTTTATACACCAATTGATGTGGGGAGCACATGTGATGTGACATATCATGAGTTACTATCCGCAAGTCATGCATGCTTTGACATGATAGTCGTTTCTTATTCCGCTTAGTCATGATAGTCTCTTTTTTTTCAAAAATGTCATTGCCGTCTTTTTTTTTATTTTCAAGATCATCTTTTTGTGACATAGATCGACAGGTTTAACAGCCGACCTATATATACAAGAAGACTTCTGCCTAAAGCTATATGTGTGTTTCAGATTCATGGATTTTTAATAGACTAATTACGCTTTCATTAAAACCCAAGTAACTGATCCTTTTGGTGAAAAAAATGGTTGTCACTAACACTCTATGTGGAGAGGGGTGAATGAAGCTACAATTCAACTCCTCATAGAGAATTTCACAAAGACTTGTTGCAGCTTACCGGCCGTCGAGCAAATATTAAATCATTCATGTCGAGGCTACATAGACAGTCACACTGTTTACGATCTCTTGGCTCTGAAATGCCAATGGAGAAAACTAATAAAGCAGGTATTATGGCACCAAGCATAGTCAGATTTGGCCCATGTGATTCAGGATATACACGTTATCTATTCTATGTGCAGGAATGTAACGTCGATACACGCATGACGGAATGGCTTGAACTTGGTTCTAGCAGGAGGTGTCTTCTGGATGCAAAGTGTAGTTGGTGGACAAGAGTGACCTCCAAGAGTTAGCCCATTATATAGCTGGAATAACAGAGACATGCTGTAGATTAGTTTATTCTAGGAAGCCATTTTGCATTTTCTGCTCTTCTTTGTATCATACAGAGATTGTCATAAACAGACCTTATCGAAATCTCGGGGTAAAACTCTCAAGGTGACTACTGCCAATCCATTCAAGAGCTTAAAAAACATATCGAGTTCTAAAAGAGGGAGTCGCTGAAAGAGAGGGATGCATACCATCCTCCTGAGTATCTGAGTCCTTCCGGAATGAATTTCGATGAGAGGGTTCTATTGAGTTACTCCACACCTTTTCACAGAAGTCTCAGCCATGAGGGAATAGGCATATGGATGTGCCATACGATAGCCACACACTAGAGAACTGATCCAAGTAGACTGTTTAACTGACGACAAGCAGAATGCTATTTCGTTCTCTAGATTTAATTATCACAGGTTATATATATCTGCCTTCCATCTAATTGCAGCCGATAATGCTAGAGACCATCTCTCTAATAATATTCTCTCAAGTATTCGATAGAGTTCTACAAAAATTGTTTTTGCGTGCATTTTGAAAATATTTGTTGCCACATGAACTGCCTCAAGTGCTTAGACGATGAAGGGTTTGGGCCACTCTCTCGGTACTCGGACTTGACTCCTTGTTTTGTCAACGGTATCTTAGTTAGTGCCAACTCTTTGATGCTTTTGATTTTCGGGGCTTATCAGCTCCACTCGTTACGTCAGAAATCAACTCTCAGCACACGCTTCACATGGGATCTATTCGCAAAAATGGCTCTTGTGGTGTTTCAAACAGCTACAATTATTGTGAGTGCTTCCAGTATGAGCAGCTCCAACAAGTGGATCGATATCCAGTTCTGGTCCAAGATTGTGAGCGTACTTGGGTTAGCCGTTGGATTCACATTGCACTATGTAGAACGGTTCAAGAGCGAGATCCCAAACGGCGTTTTGCTGTTTTACTGGCTGTTTTCTGCGTTAATAGCAGGTTTGAACTTGATTAGTATGAAAGTGAGAAACCACATGGATCGCAAAAGTATAACCATTGAGACTTTTTCGGTCTCCATCTCGGTGATTGTTTTATTCTTGGAAATGTATACGCAAAAATTCACAAGAAAGGCAAAGTCGAACCCTTACGACAATGCCAATATCTTTGAAAGGTTGACATTTACGTGGATGACCCCTTTGATGGCAAAGGGCCATGCTGCGTTTTTGGAAGCAAAACATCTTCCCAGGCTTCCCGAATACCTCCGTTCACGTACAACGGGCCACCAGTTTATGGAACAGTGGTCGCAGCAAGTTTATGTGAGCAGAAAGCTACATCGCAAGAGACCCTCTTTGTTTCTTGCCATCGCCAAAGCCTTTGGAGCCCCTTTCTTATTGGGAGGGCTTTTCAAAGGATGCCAGGATTGTTTGGCCTTTATGCAACCGCAGCTTTTGCGTCTCTTGATCAAGTTTGTAAATGACTACAACAAGTCACGAAACGCAGGATCGGAACCCTCCATCACGGGCGGTTTTGGTATAGTTATTTCCATGTTTGTAGTTTCCGTGGTTCAAACTGCCATGCTGCATCAGTATTTTCAACGAGCCTTTGATTTGGGAATGAAGATCAAATCTTCGCTAACTACGCAAATTTACCAAAAGTCTCTTAAACTGTCCAATGAAGCACGTGCAGGAAGAGCTACAGGCGACATTGTGAACCTGATGTCTGTCGATACCCAAAGACTGCAGGATCTTGTTCAGAACTTGCAGATCGTGTGGTCCGGACCGTTCCAGATCATCTTGTGTCTTGTGTCTTTGCATGGTCTTTTGGGTAACGCCATGTGGGTTGGTGTTGTCATCATGATTGTGATGATTCCAGCCAACGGTGCCATTGCAAGGTTACAACGTAAGCTTCAAAAAGTTCAAATGCATAACAAAGATCAAAGAACAAGAACAGTGAGTGAGATCTTGAACAATATGAGATCGCTCAAACTGTACGGGTGGGAACCGCCTTTTATGGCAAAATTAACTCATGTGAGAAACGATTTGGAGCTTGCAAATCTCAAAAAGATGGGCTCCCTCCAGGCATTTTCCATCTTCACTTTCAACTGTTCCCCCTTTCTGGTTTCATGTGCAACTTTTGCCGTTTTCGTTCTATACAACAAATCGCCTCTCTCGACCGATTTGGTGTTCCCAGCTCTCTCACTTTTCAATCTTCTGTCTTTCCCGCTGGCTGTCGTCCCGATGGTGATCACAAACATTGTGGAGGCACAGGTGGCGGTCGACAGACTGATTGGGCTGTTTACCGGGGAGGAGCTGCAGTCGGATGCTGTTAAAAAAGTGGGCCCAGCTCGTTCTGTAGGCGAGAGAGCGGTTGAAGTTTCCAACGGCTCGTTTGTATGGACCAGAACTCCTTACAAACCAGCGCTTACAAATATCAACTTGTCCGTTTTCAAGGGTCAGCTTGCTTGTGTGGTGGGGAGAGTTGGCGCCGGTAAATCCGCCTTGTTACAAGCCATTTTGGGCCAGCTCCACAAGTCGAGTGGCTGTGTAACCGTATGCGGCCATGTGGCGTATGTGGCGCAGACCCCATGGATCATGAATGCCACCGTGCGGGAGAATATTCTTTTTGGGTCGCATTTTGATCCTGCCTACTACGACAAAACGGTTTCAGCGTGTGCTTTAGAACAGGATATAGCCACTTTGCAAGACGGTGATATGACTCTTGTAGGGGAAAAGGGAATTTCTCTTTCTGGAGGACAGAAAGCTCGTCTAGCTTTAGCTAGGGCGGTCTACGCACGTGCTGACGTTTACCTTCTCGACGACGTGCTCAGTGCCGTGGACGAGCATGTGGGGAAGCACTTGATACGGGAGGTACTTGGACCGAAGGGACTTTTAAGGAAAAAGTGCAAGCTTTTAACTACCAACAATCTAAACGTTGTCAAGTGGGCGAGCGAAATCCTGTATATGGAGGATGGATATATTACGGAGAGGTCTTCTGAGGGGGGCAGTGGCAAGTTGGAAAAGCTGTTGAAGGATTTTGGCAGAGTGGAATCTGATTCTGACTCGGTTGCAAAAGTTGACTCCGTTCGTGACTCCGTTCCAAAAGTTGACTCGGACCCAAAAATTGACTCTGTCCCCTCGACTGAAATTGACTCAGATATCAATTCCGACATTGAATCAACCCTCTCTCAATCCACCATCACCGAACCCGAAAACTCTGAAACCCATGAGCAGGGCCAGGTGAAGTGGTCTGTGTACATGGCGTATGCTAAATCATGCAACCCAAAGGGCGTACTTGTATTCATCGCCTTTCTCCTTCTTGCAATGGCTGCAAGCGTAGCCTCCAACGTGTGGCTTAAACACTGGTCTGAAGTAAACACCGTCCACCAGTCGAACCCTCACGTAGGCAAGTACCTCGGTGTATACTTCAGTCTGGGAGTAGGCTCGTCTGCGCTCACTTTATGCCAGTCGTTGACTCTGCTTATCCTGTGCTCTATCCAGGGATCCAAAGTGCTGCATTCTCAGATGGCCAATGCGATCTTTGCCGCCCCGATGTCGTTTTTCGAAACCACCCCAATCGGAAGAATCCTCAACCGTTTCTCTAACGATATCTACAAGATTGACGAGATCCTTCCTAGGGTTTTCTCCATGTTTTTCACAAATCTGGCTAAAGTGGCCTTCACTATAGCTGTGATTTGTTTCTCCACGTGGCAGTTCATCTTTATAGTTGTTCCGCTGGGTGCTCTCTATGTCTATTACCAGCAGTACTATCTGCGCACTTCGAGAGAGCTGCGGCGGTTGGATTCTGTTTCGAGATCGCCCATTTTTGCGCATTTCCAGGAATCGCTTAACGGTGTATCCACAATCCGCGCTTACGACCAAACAGGCCGCTTCTCGAAGCTAAACATGTCACGTGTAGACAGACACATGTCAGCGTACCACCCAGCGGTGAATGCCAACCGCTGGCTGGCTGTGAGGCTGGAGTTTCTGGGATCTCTGGTGATTCTTGGAGCTTCTGGATTTGGAATTGTCTCTTTGAAATCAGGATCCATAACTGCAGGAATGCTCGGTCTATCCGTATCGTATGCTCTTCAAGTTACCCAGTCGCTTAACTGGATAGTGAGAATGACGGTGGAGGTGGAATCCAATATCGTAAGCGTGGAGCGGGTTCTGGAATATGCGCAGCTCCCCTCCGAGAAGCCATACTTGATTGAAGACTCTCGCCCACCATCCCACTGGCCGTCTCAAGGTGAAGTTTCTTTTGAAAACTACTCAGCAAGATACCGCCCCGATCTCGACCTGGTCCTCAAGGACATCTCGCTCAAGGTGAATCCGCAAGAAAAGATTGGAATTGTTGGCAGAACTGGGGCAGGCAAATCTTCACTCACTTTAGCCCTGTTCCGTATAATAGAACCCGCTTCCGGATCCATATCCATTGACGGAGTGGCAACACCCTCCATAGGACTGTGCGATTTAAGAACAAGTCTGTCGATAATTCCACAAGACGCCCAAGTGTTTGAGGGAACTGTTCGGGAGAACCTTGATCCGCTCAACAGATACTCTGATGAGCAAGTGTGGAGAGCTCTTGAACTCGCGCATCTGAAAGACCACGTTCTTTCCATGGTGGAGGATTCGGATAAATCGTCCACCCCGCTGGATGCTCCTCTTTCTGAGGGGGGGTCTAATTTGTCTGTGGGACAAAAGCAGCTGATTTGTCTTGCCCGGGCATTACTAATCCAGTCCAAAGTGCTTGTTCTCGATGAAGCCACTGCTGCGGTGGATGTTGAAACCGATAAAGTGCTGCAGCAAACTATCAGGACGGAGTTTAAGGATAGGACGATCCTCACTATTGCGCACAGGCTGAATACTATCATGGATAGTGACAAGATATTGGTCTTGGACCAGGGAAGAGTGGCGGAGTTTGATTCTCCGGATCTGTTGTTGAAGAATAAGGAGTCGTTGTTCTATGCTTTGTGTGTTCAGGGGGGGATGATTTCAACGAGCAGCGAGTAATTAACAAAGATTAACGAACAACCAGCGAAGCGAATTGTGAGTTGTGAGTTGTAAAGGTTATAGAGTTGTATAAAAATCACATGGAAAAATACGTCTTGTCCATCAGGCAAAAGCTACACATGCCCTTTTTGTGCCCTCGATAATTCTGCTCTTTGTGGTGGATATGTCTAGGCTGTGAAAAGTAAGGCTATATTCACGCTCTCGATTAAGAGAAAATGTTAGTGTTGGGCCAAGAAAAAGACAAAGCACATTCGTAAGCCATTGTGCTGTGGTGTGAGACTAAATCTACTAGAAGAACAGTAAGGCGCGAGAAAGAGACATCAGAATAATTTTTTGATAACGATAAGAGTTGTAGGAAAGAGAAGCTGAAGTGCCAGATGCGGAGTCTAACGGCTGTGAGAGGTACAAAAAGTTGAGTTTTCCTCAAAGTCTTTCTACTTTCGTTGCTGAATTAAAGGATCCCGAACGGTTTCCTCAAGTATAGGCAAATCCTGATCGGTCTGGGAAGCTTGAACTTGTGCTTAAGACCAATCAATAACCTTTTGTTGGAGAGTGAGTATTACTATACTACTATTTAAATAGATTTATACCGTCAAGCTAGTCTGTGGTCCAAAGAAGCGGATCGGTGATGAGGCACGACGCATGTTCCTATAAAGAAGCGCAAGCTTCTTTATGAGAGAGAGCTGATCTGAGCATCTATCGGTCCTCCTGTTTTGCACAAGTCCATTACTTGATCTGCTCCACTGCAGGTTGCATTGCGTGCTGCAGTAGACCGCATAGAAATCCTACAAAGAATATTGCGATGGGGTAAGGGTCGCAACATGACCGCCCCAGAGGCCGAAGGGTCTGAGGTTGCAGTTGGCAACCCGAACCTCCTGCGGGCGATATTGTATATTGTCAGCGTCACACTGTAATGCTCCAGATTGTTGGTGTCCATATTAAGTTTAGCTCTTGTGAGAAAACGTAAATTGGCTGTATCTCTGTTTATATCTTTCTTTGTCTCCCTTTCCGCAGTGCGAAAACACCAATCTTATACGTCTATGGTCTGCATGCAGCCATTTCTCCCTTATTTCGTTAACGCCAAAGTCAGAACTATTGAGGAACCAATCAGGTCGTTTGCATACGCCTCGAAATCCCGAAATCAATTTACCCGAAATCAATTTCGGGTCCGATTCTGGCGACATGATTCATGCACATTACGTACAATGCTGCACTAATGCGTTGGCCAATAGCTTGCAGCTACCTGAATCTAATATCGGATGCCTCCGACCAAATATATCACCAAGGAATATTCGGGTTTCCTTTTCGTAACCGCAGGCCAATCCGGCTTCCCTGGGGAAGTATGCTCAATACTATTATTTAACCCACACATATGTTGTTAGCATATGCGGTCAATCGCGTAGAACGATGGAGGATCATCTTGTATCGACTTATGCTAAGAGAGCCGACTGATCTCGAATCAAACTCTCTCCGTAGGACTGTTTACCTTCGTCACTACATGGAAGCAGGTATTAGTATACCTCTTCCTATCCAAGACGCTATTGTACTGGACCACAGATGGGCTTTACGCCGTACGTGCTATTAAACTGTTAGTAACATATACTTCACTTACGTTCTGTATCCAACATGTATCGAGGTACTACTCGAGTTGTTATAGGTAGTATTACTGTTGAATGGAGGGGGGCAGATTATCAATATCAAGAGACATAATATTTTTACTTACTAGTTACTGCTGCATACAGACTATATATATAGTGCTATTTGGTTTCCATAGTAACCAGCACCTCATGACCACCCATGCACAGTTGCATGTACATATGGCTGGTTCAACACTACTGAGATCTCCCTCTCGGAAGCCCCCTCTCGGAGGAGTGGATAAGACCTCATGCTTGCTATCTATGCAAGGCAGAAGAAGATCTGCATGATAAGAGGCAACGTGCATTATCAGGAATGAAGTGACGGTGATCTATGCAAGATAGACTCTGTTGAGCTCTAGACTTTAGCATTTGTTGGGTAAAGAAGGAAATGGCAGCTGTCAGACACGGTAGGTATAAAAGGAGGGGTTTCCGTGCTTTATTGATAGAGAGAAAAGGTAATTCGGAATACGTGCAAACAATTGCTGTGAATATAGATTTACGCCCGCTTTCACATTCACTTTTCCTGACAATTATAGATCTCATAACGTACTTAAGTTGTATTGAAGTCCATTGGCCAAAACTTCAATGCAACTGTCACTGGTATCTGTAAAAGGTCAATTAAATCAACATTTAGTTGTTGACGTCAATAACTTTGTCATTTTTGCGCCAACATAGATAATATGGATCTAATCTTTCTGCAATACCTTTCGCCATCTGATTTCTTGCATTCAAAAACAATGAAAATGTCGGATTATCAGCCATAATCCGGAAAACAATGTGATGCAACTCTTGAATAGACGGGCATGACTTATCTAAATAAGAAAAGACCATCATGACTAAGCAGAATAAGGAACGACTATTGTTGGAATTAGACATTCTGCACTTGCATATGGAAGGTTCCAGAATGGTGTGAGCAGAATGTTCTGGAAATATTCAAAAGAAGTATAAAAAGGAGTAAGTGTATACGAATAGGAGGTAAATTAGGTATGTTGTATGAAGAAGCAAAGTTAGGCCTATAACAACTATCATATCTAAGCGTGTATGAGCTGGTCATCTGAGGATGAGCCACTCATGATATGTCACATCACATGGGTTTCCCCACTGTATAAGAGGTCACAAACCTCAGCTATGTAGCAGCTTTAGGTAGAAGCCTTACAAACATAAGTGGTGAGCGTTATTACTATCGATGGCTGGAAATTCTAAGAGAACAACCAAGACTGAGAATGAATCATTCTGTCGAAGTTGCTCAAGCTGGCATTGACGCCCCGACGAAGCTCCCAGACCTCCCCCACTACCGACGTCACCACTTCTCGCATGTTTGATATGTATCGTAGAAACCACCACTATACAGGCAGTGCTTATTAGACGGCGAGTTGATTCCACATACTCACTACATAGAAAACCATCCTTATTTATACCTATATAGAATACCTAAAGTTTGGGTTCTCCTTATCAGTCAAGTCCGCAAACTCAACATTCTCGAGGCTTGTTTCGGTTATACCCAATTTGTCTCTCTTTCTGTTCTCCCTTATATAGTTCAAGTAGATAAGGACCAGCAAAATCAAACTTATACAATAACACACAACAATAGCGATCTTGGCTCCACTGTAGCTGGGAGCCTGAGAGGCTATAAAGGTCTGGGGCCCGATAAGATTGCCCACACAGTACCCGATGAGGAAAATGGCATTTGTGGTGACCTTCTTGGTGTGTCCAGCTGTATTTGAAGCAAAACAAGAAAGAGCACAAGTCATGCCCATTGGAGAGATGTTGTTAATATAATACCCGGCCAAACGTGCAGATTGACATTTGTTTGCAAATGCCAGCATACAGGAAGCTATCAAGACCACGGCGGTAGAAGCTATGGCGATTTGCATTCTGGGGAACCACCGGGCACAGTAAGCCAACATTATACATCCAGCAACCTCTACCGCTCCTCCTGGCATATTCATCAAGAGACCCTCTGTACTTGAGTAGCCGAAATCAGAAGTAAGAAGGATGGAGCCAAAATTGGTCAGTCCTCCATTAGGAATATCACTGGCTAAAGCAAATAGAAAGTATAGCCAGGTAGTGACATCGGTAATAGCTTCTTTAAACTGATTCCACTTGAATGTCTTGTTACCGAACCCTTGATTATTCTTCCTGATTCTCTCCACTACGAGGGTCTTTTCTTCTTCGGAAAGAAACCAAGCCTGAACAGGAGTATCTGGGATATGAACTGCAACGACAAATCCCATAACGATGGTCATAAGACCAATAGTTACAAATAAAACTTTCCATGCCTCCATAGTGTAATTGTCTCTGATTGCCAATCCGTACGCAATAGAACTACCCATTATGGTACCGAACCCGTTAAAGGCAAACCAAATGGTTGTGCGCAGAAACTGCTCTTCTGCTCTGTACCACTGGGAAGTTAAAATGACAAACGCAGGCGTCACAGCACTTTCAAACATTCCTAAAAGGGTTCTAAGAGCAATAAATCCTGCATACTGTGGAACCGCATGCAAACAGAGAATCATACCCCAAATAACGATGAAAACTGCTACAGTTTTGGCTACAGGGAATCTTTGCAGTAAATACGATGCTGGGAACTCAAAGAACAAGTATCCCAAGTAAAACGCAGTTCCGCCCCAAGAATACATATTCCCTTCCATCTTTAGATCCGAACGCAGTCCCATAACAGATGCGTACGAGATTGATACTTTGTCCATAAACTGACAAGAATATAAAAAGCACATGACTGGGGCAAGGAACAAATCGGTTTTGCGTAAGAGCCTAGCATTGGTAGCCTCGTCAATCTCAATTGCCTTGTGGCCCAAAGCAAACTTCATGGCTTCATCCACCTCTCCAGTAATTGGGATCTCCTTACCGGAAGGTGACAGAATGGTGGTGAGAACATTATCGGTGCCGATGTCTTCTTTGGTGAAGGAGGCAATAGGTTCCACCCTTGATGAAATGGTGTTCTTTTCTGTATCAGACATGATGCAGTAATAAAGCTGACTGTGGCTTTTTATACCCTTCTTATCGGCTAAGGTGCATGCGCATGCATGCGTACTCCTGCATAATCTGCAGCATAATCTGCATAATCTATGAGGTGTAACAAGGCGACAACCGTCTGAGGAGGAGGTACTTGGCACATCAGAAAGTTAATCGTTGGACATGCAATCAGTTTCAGTGAATCCTATCTCTCTGATCGCGGTTTTGATTGGCTTGAAATAATATTATGCAAGATAAGGCTTTCGGATGCGGCACACTCTTGGCAAGGCTTCTTTGGGGTCTTTTAAGAGTGGCAAAATTAGAGGATATGGCATTGGTGCTGTATCTGCCTCTGTTTAAAGCCATTTCAAGCGCGCCAAGACTGCGGTTACTTTTGTTGCAAAAGATCGGTTCACATTTGCGCATACTGACAAATCGGGAAAGATCTACGCGCTGAGCCACATGAGCTTTATCGGGAAATTTGCGCATCGGTCAAGTAATGCCGTGATTTTCAAAGTGGCAAAGAAGATAAAAGACGGGTGGGAATGAGGATCAGCGTTTAGCTTTTTGGGGTTTTAGTCAGATTAGAAACTCGTACACTTTTCATTGTTCTAGATTTTAAGGGAATTCTTTTTTATACACATACTGTCTCAAAGAGACTGTACCCACTGAGGTCCTCTTAAGTGACCCCAATTACCTATTGGAAGATTTCATCAAACCAACACTTCCCTCAGGCTTCGTGAACCATGATTGTATATCCTGCTGGAATTATTATCGTCATTTCAAAAAGGCTCTCTCGAGTTATGGATTATGCGCAATAAGACTAATCATTGCGGTCCTGATTATTCAGCGGGAGCCACCTCGGCAGAGATTTAAGGGCCCAATGGTGTTATTCCGTCATCCGTGCATGAACGTGCATATCGTTCACAGTATAAATAGCGTGTATATGCTGCATCACTTTGAGTGAGTCCGAATATACCTTTAGTGTCATAATACCTAAAATGAAATGCGGTTGATGAGGACCCAAAAGTTTTTAAGCAATATGATTTGCCACATCTTTCCATCTTTTACTTTACTGGGTCAACTATTTTGTAGTGCGGCTTCAATGCAATAAGAGATCCAATAGAGTTTTTCGGGAAGTTAATTCAGTCAAAGACACTTATAATTGCAACTCGTCTGCCCGAATCATCTTGGAATTGCACGTCCCAAGTGGCAGACCCCAAGATTACAATTGCAGTTCCCAATATGTCACTTCGGCATCCTTTAGTGCTAGAATAAACGCAATGCTCAGAGAGAACAAAGATACAGTCAAGACATCTGAGAAAGCGAGCAGAATGAGAAGCGAGGAAGAGCCACATGCTCAGAATCTGTGAGCTCTTCATTATCGGTGTGTAGACGAGGATTCTTGTCTCAACAAAATCCAAGGTATTGTGGGACGGCGTGTCACGAGAATATGGGGTCTTGAACCACTTTAACCCAAATGTTTCACCCTTTACTCTTAGGATTAACTGTTACGCAAATAAAAGTCGTTGTTCAAACCGGTGATAAATTAGAGACTATTCTCGTAAAGGAGATAAACAATCATTTGCTTTGCCAGAACTTTGTCTCTATCGATGAGTCAAAGGTAATAATGGCTAGATGAATTTTTTTCCTCACGTGTGAACATGTCGTTTTGGATGGGAAAAGTGAGATTTAGGCCTGTATTTATATCTAAGGGTGGGGTGTCATATTGTACCAATTGGAGTCCAGTTATGTCGATGGTTTTTATAGAGTTTGTCAGTACCATCACCATGGATTTGGCGGGACTTGATAAATTATTAAGGATAGAATGACTCATGTATTCGGCAAGGCCATGTTCCATGCATTTTTTGAACGTCTTTTGCAGTGATGAGATGAATCGACATCAATAGTGTCTATATGAAGAAGAATTTTTTGTGTTGTGCCCTTTGAGCCTTTTGTTCCTTTCTTGTGCCTTCTGAGCCTTTTGTGCCTTCTGAGCCTTTGTGTGCCCTTTGTGTGCCCTGCATTTTGATCTCGACGATAGGTGATGCATGATTCTACTAACGATAGCTATACCATAAAGCCAGTCATTCACTCCAGAGGTGGAAATACCCTATGCACAAAACAATCATGGATACCTTGTACAAAGGCGCCAATGACAAATGGCGAGGTTCAGTGATTCCGTTTCCCTCTGTTTTCTCGAATCAGGCTCCCTTAAATCTGCTTTCCCATCGCTCATATTTCTACCATGTTTGGTGTATCTTTTGGGCTACTCTTCCTCAATCAAGCGGGTGCCCTCGTTCATATATACCATGACGGGTCAGTGTTGGTATCACATGGCGGTGTGGATTTGCCAGGGTTTATACACCAAGATCACAATGATCGCAGCTGAGGAACTGAGAGTCCCCATGGAGCAAGTCTACATCAGTGAGACTTCAACACAGACGAATCCAAGCACTTCTGCCTCTACTGCCCGAGGCTACAAGCCGGCCTTTCGACGGAAGTGGATATATCTTACCGAGAGATAACCAGAGTTTTCGCTGGCATGAATCCAGCTCCACTGCTGATACATGCCAGTAATCTCAGTGCACAAAAATGCAGTAGAGGGGGTATGACAAGGTCCATAAGCAAAGTGCTTAAAACAAGACCTGAATAGCACAGGGATCTGTTAAGGCAAATTCAACTCGGACTCCATTTTGATGCACTGACAAACACATGTTTGACACTGCATTTAGATTTACATTATAGCCACATGAAGGCTACTAACCTCCAAGCAGAGGTTTCTACAAACTCCGAAGCTTACGCTTCGTCGCACCTTCAAAAGCATTGCATACACTATACATATCTACCCGAGTTTTCCTATCCCCTTCTACTGATGCTCCTGCTCATATATCTGTTGATACTCCTGAGGAATGTTCCCGTCGGTTCCATCACCTTCAACTTGGTGGAAATCCAAAATCTCACTATACATCATCACCCTCCATGTATCCACAGGCAGATCAGCATCGTTGAAGCTCCAGTCAAACTTTTCAGCAGCCACCGGCTCGTCTGACGGATCATGGTAAGGCGAGAGATACGGATGTTCCAAAGCTTGTTCTGCTGTAATTCTCTTTCTTGGGTCGAAAACAAGCATTTTACTCAAAAGATCAATAGCTTCTGGCTCCAAACCTTTAAATCTCTCAGTAAGAGGCACAGGGTCTCTGTGGGGCAAGGATTGAACGAATTTCAAAGTATTCTCAGAACAAATGGTATCGATAACATCTTCTGGAGGCGATCCAAGAAGTTCTGTAATAATACTAAATTGGTGCACGTGATCTCTTCCAGGGAAAAGCGGTCTTCCTTCTATCATTTCAGAGAAAATACATCCGGCCGACCAAATATCCACTTCTGTGTCGTATTTTTGCCAGGTGAGCATAATTTCTGGAGCTCTGTAGTATCTTGTGCTTACGTAGCCTGTCATTTGAGAGTCCTGAATTCTGGCCAGGCCAAAATCGCAAATCTTGAGATCGCAATTTTCGTTAATAAGAATGTTACTGGGTTTCAAATCTCTGTGGATAACTCCAGCGGAATGCACATACTTGAGGGCTCGCAAGATTTGGTATAAAAAGTACTGGATAAACTGTTTTTCCAAAGGACGAGAAGTGAGCAGGCGGTGCAAATCGGCTCCTTGCAACTCTGTAACAAAGTACAAGTCTTCCAAGGGAGATAAAAAGATGTCGTCCATAGAGATCAAATTTTCGTGACGTAAATGGTTTAAAAGTTTTAGCTCACGGTACGTGCGTTTGGCCAAAACGGGAGTGGAGAATGGTTTCATTATTTTCTTGATCGCACACGGTTGTTGGGTCAATTTATCGGTAGCTGAACAAACCAACCCAAAGGCTCCCATTCCAATAGGGTTTAAGTCGGCGTACCGGTTGGTGATCTCGAACACTGTGCCCAATATTTCGGTTCTAGGAGTTAGTTAGGAGGAGCGGGGGACTTACCTTGTGAACTCTTCCTGAGACATTGTGGCGATATATGGTGTGTGGATGGTGCACGGATGGACTACTATGTGTAGCGAAGCGGAGACGATGTCTTTAATTTTGATGTAGCACATTGTTGCAGCGAAGAGAAGACGATGTGTTATAGCGCCTGGATTGTGCTTGGAATGCTACTTCTGTGACATTAACATTTCTGCATACTTTCAAGAACGATCCTTTGAGCCTCCAAACTATATATATATCAGACATCATATATTGTCCCGATTTTGGACATCGCTGAGTTAAAGTGTCTTGATGCGACACTCTATTCACGTGTCACTAAGCCTGGATTACCCGACAACAGTGGCTGTTCTTCAAACTTCCTCAAATGATACCCCTCATGGCAATCTAGGGCCTGAGGAGGCTTACCCCACTTCTTTGTGATTGCTATAGAAGGCCTCACCTTTTACTCTTCTAATTTTTTTCTCACTAATACCAGCCCCTCTGTGTGTGTTTATCAACTACTATATAAAACACGACAGATTAAGTGGTGATTTTGCAAACCGAACTCCCGACTGGAACTCAATCCATTATGTCTGATACTGGCGGTTCCCTCTCTGGGGATGTTAGCGTTCCTGCTGATACTACTCCACCAGCTTTTACTCCTGCTGACCAAAACCAATTGAGAACCCTTAATGCTCAGGCCGCTGCCTCTGCCTTCAAAGATGAACCTCCCTTGACTACCACCACTGATGCTCAACACATTCGCGCTTATTTTTCTTATATTCGTGAGGTAGGTCAACACGTCCCTGCGACACAGTTTATGAGGCATTTGGAGACCAAGATTCCTGATGCCTTGAAACCTGACTTCTTTGAGCTCACTGACACCTTTTACAATCAGACCCATCAGTTTCATGTTGACTGGACATTGTATGAAAGTTGTGTTCGTTCAATCCTCAGAACCATTCCTACCCCTACTTGGCATGAATATTTGACATTGAAACAAAAGCAATGTGGTCCCCACAAATCTAAACAGATTGTGGTCTTGACTACTGCTTTGAACACTTATCGGTCGTGTTATCCTGATGAGGCAGTCAATTGGCGGCAAGTGTATTTATTCTTTCACAAGAATTTTACATGTGCTGCCAACGTGGTTTTTCAACAGACGGGATTTCGTGACCTACATGAATACGTGTTTGAGAAAATTCCTCTGATGGACTCCAAAGCTGTCATTTGGCAAAAGTTCTCAAAGGAACTAAACCACTGCAGCACTTCTGCTGCGTCTGCTGCTGCTGAGAACACTTCGCCTGCCAATAAGAATCAAACTTCGAAAGCTCCTTCAAACAAACCTATTGGCAGACCGTTCTCACAAGGTAAACAGGATTCGACCAATACTTCCAAACCGGCAGCTCCAAAATCTGATCCCCCATCAGAATCGGACCTCTCTGCCCGGTTTTCTAAGCTGTCACTGAATGCAACCAAGGACCCTCGCCAATATATCCGATATAAAGTCTATGCCCTCTGTGCCTTAGTTAAGCAGACATGAACGCCTCCATAATTTTGATGCAGCACATTGTTGCAGTGAGTGAATGTGTGATATTTCATTTTTATTGAGGCAGGAAATTTTTATAGTCTCAAAACTATTTACAGGTATTTCTCTCGGTGCTTGTCTGCAGTCTCTCCTTGTTGGATGATAATCACCACGTTCATTCTATATTTACTTAAAACTTTAAAGGGTTCACCTCAACCTTTTCTTCCGAAAGCTGAACCTGTCTTCTCCACCAGTCCTCCACAGCCTCGTGACGAACCGTCACATCTTTGTGAGGGTACGACTCACCAGCGGATTCGATAAACTCAATGTCCAAAGGGGTGGTTCTATACAAGTCTATAATATATGCGCAACCATCGGTCCCCTTCATACCTTTTGTCTCCTTTGAGGTAACAAAATGGCTAGGGTTCTCTCCATTATTGGTGTAAGCGGTGTGAGGTTTCCAATAGCTTCACCTATAGTGGTTAAACGCTCCACAAACTCATCGTTACTGGCGATCGCTTCGCCCTCCTCAGTAGACCCATAGCATACTTTAGAACACCTTCAGACTCCTCCACGGGCTGGTTGAAAATACCAGGAACTGGGGTTTGACAGATGATTCTCTGGCCACAAAAGTCTAGAATAGTCGTACACAAATGGTATACGCCTGGAGCATCCAAACGGTTCATAAGAGATTTATATTTTCCAAGTCACGGGAAGCTGCAGCTCTTGCAGCTTCGCTTCCGCCGGATTTGGAGAACTGACCAGATGCATCAACTCCCAAAGAGTAAAAGATACCGTTACGAAGATAGAAATGAGATTCAGAAGGTTCGCTGGGATTCATCGGTGAAAAGTCTCCACGCACAATCGCCATGGCACCTTGAACCGCCGCTTGGGTGAACTCAAATCCGGCTTTGGTCAAGAGTCTTTCCCGAATAATTCTATCCTGAAGGGTGTCCTTGGGAAGCTCTCTGATGCCCTGGTACTCTTCGTTCCAATCACGGAACAGGTCAGCCGCGTCAGAGCCTCCTAACGGAAAGTTCTCCTGACTGCGGCCCACGTCTGGAGTTTCCTTGGATGCTCCACGTACTTTCCACGTTGGCTGAAAGAAAGTGAACAAGGTCTGCCACCTCTTT
>JAJLSF010000030.1:0-44288 GCA_030567395.1 Citeromyces hawaiiensis
TTCCATAGCTAGCATCGAGTGAAATAATTGCGCTCAAGTTGCCGTTGATGCAGTAAATGTGGGAGCTGTCGACAACATAACAGAGTAGCAATTCCTCAATTATTCCGCTTATCTTTGGCAAGGTTATCCCTCTTCTTCCCAACGGGCTCCTCTCATCAAATGCGCAAGCCGAATAATCATTCGCGATCCTTAAAAGCCATCAGTGACGCCGAAACTAAGAAAAATGATTATAGCACTAGCTCCGCTGCAAGTCTCGTTCGATCATAATAAGAACCCTGTCATATGATGTATGGATGTGAAGTGCAAAGCGTTACGTTTCATGATTTACATATATTTCTTCGCTCTTCTGATAAGCTCCTAAGCTTACACTTACTCGCAATAAAGACTAACGCAAATGTAAGGCCTTCAATTTACAAAGCCATTAGTATTCTATCAGAGAACTGCAGTTGAACCTGAAAAGCTCAACTAACGACCCTTTTCAGCAAACAATAATCATGATAGGTCACACCCTTGCTAAAAGGCAAGTATACCAGCCGTGCCAGTCCGCTATTAGAGGTATCAATAAAGGGCAAACACTTCACTTTATACCATTCCGGGTCGTTGACAACGGATGGGATCTCAGTGGTGTCCACTATATAGTCACAAATGTCTCTGCTAACAATTTTATCGCTCTCAAATTGGTTCAAGCTGTTATACTTCTCCAACGGAGGCTCAGCTATAGAGCTGGGGATGAACCCCCATTTGTAAGTTGTGTTCTCGTTAAAATCTCCAGGAAGCATCCCGTCAAAGCCCGACTCTATGAACTTGAAACGAGCATTTTCCGGAAGGAAGAAGGATGATGGATAGTGGTACCATTCTCGACCAGCACACACTGTTATTGGCTGGTGCGTATTAGGCAAGTACTTGTAAATTTCCGTAGCCGCACCGTAGTTTATACACAGAGATATGGTTCTCAGCAAACTCAAACAGCCCACCACAAGTACTAGAGATAAGACAAGAAGTTTTCTCAGCAACTTCCCGAAACCTGTTTTCGACAGCACAATGGTGGATAGCTTGACAAACTTGTCAACGAAAAGAGACGCACTCAGCAGAATATGTGGATAGATCGGGTAGAGAAATCTCTCCTCTTTATGAGGTTGCGACCCGAAAACCAAACTCCACACCAGCATTGGAGATAGCAGTGCCAGAATATTGGGCAGTCTATGCAAAACGTTTGGCTCCGAAACCATATTAAGAATCGGCAATGAGATGAGACCAATGTAAGCGAAAACGGCGATGAAGTTGAAATTCAACAAGAGATTCACAACGTAGTATGAGATGGGCTCTGTACCAAAAATATTGGGACCCGCATCTTGAGAAGAATCAACGACATTGTACAGGACAATGTTGAGCGGAATGATCTCAAAAGTTCCATAAAAAACATAGTCTACCGCAGCCACCGCCATCAGGACAGTGCAAGCTATTGCCATGCTTTTCAGTGCAAACAGAGCTAGCTTCCTAGGCCTATATAGAGAGGATATATATACAGCTATGGGAAGGGCAAGAGCCATACCAAAGGGCCATCCGCAGAAGCACGCTATGCACTGATTCAGCACAATGATATATAAATTCAAGGAGTTTTGCGTAGTGAAGAACTTGAGCAAAAGATGCAGGTTGTAAAACTGGAAAATCATAACTAACGAGGAAGGGAGAAGCGAAATAGATGCATGGCTCATGCCTGTAGCAACCAGATCAAACAGGAAAAACCACAATCCAACTTTTTTATCGATTTTGTAAAGCGATTGGAAAAGTTTCCATTCTCCAATCATAGAAAAGAGGCCGATACCAAATCTCACCATGTAAAACTGATAATATGGCGGGATGAGCGACAATTGGTAGTCAGAGACGAGCTGAGTATTGACGGATTTGATAAAAGACTGCAAGAATTGGAACGGAGCAGACAGGAAGTAAGTTGGCAGAAGAAAGCTCCATGATCTGATTTTATACACTGGCGAATACTCCCAAGTTTGTTTCCCGAAATGTCTCGATAGAAAGTTTAGCGGCTCCCAGTAATTGAATACCTCATCGCAATCAGAAATGAACCCAAAGAGGCAGTAGAGTGCTTTTGCAATTGCCAAAAGTATCAGTAGTCGCTTCATGGGGTGTGTGGATGCGCTAATTCAGGCGGCCCTTCTACTCTAAAGTCATTTATAAGGGAGGTTTCGTAGCGGCCGACAAAAACTCGCTGGAGGTACGCATATAGGTCACATATATAGCATTATATTTAGGGTTGTTATTGCTCACCTGAGAAATTACCGGGCGCCTTTATCGAATGTCTGAGTCTTTTGTAACAAAATCAGAAGACAATGTAATGCTTAAAGGCTTAGCTATGATCCGTGATAGGTGTCCGAAACCGTCGCTGTGAGACTTGCCTTCAGGCAATGCATCTTGTCCAATACTTATATCAACACTCGAAAATGTACAGAGCAGACAAGAGAGTTGTACGCTTAATATGGCTGACAGTGTTTGGTTACGACGAGAATCACGAGAGGGGAAGCGGTCTTCAACTGGCAGCCTATGTAGTTTCCAATTTGTTTCTTGAGTGGTGCTTTTCTCAACCTCTTTTTGATCTTCTCTTCACTTCACTTTTCCTAATAGCTGTCACCTCTTCTTGATGAGCAATTTTTGAAGCAACCAGCCAAGCTACCCCTTTATCTTTCTCGAGCATAAATAGAGCACCCACAAGGGGCACGGAGCAAACTCTGAGTGCTAAGGTCTTCTGTCATATTTTCAGGGGGCTATGGTAAGAAGGAAGTAAGACAATTGACTTTTATTCCTAGTTTCAATACGGCTGATGAGCCACTTTCTTCTTTCCACCATGAGAATTCAAATTGTCCTAAATTCTAAAGCGTGCACTCCCTCCTTTTACCTTGAGGCTTCTGAGGTTACAAAAGTTCACTCTTTGAAGAAAAGTATGTCGAGACTCAATGCGGCAGAAGTAGCGGAACAACAAACTTCCGGGTCACGTGCATACGGACTTTTGTTCAACTCTTTGAAAAATTTCATCTCTTCGGAACGTGAAAAGAGTCCACTCACTCGTTTGGTAGAAAGTATAATGGAGCCCACTCGCGCTTCTAAGCAATCGCTCAAGGTTACCGACGGGTACCTTTATTTCGACCCCAGTGAAACACGGGGGTTCCACTCTAAGCCTCCTCCGCAGGAACTGATCTCGTACCAGTCTGGAACTGTTCTCGTGATTGGAGGTGGCAACTACGTTGAGTACCAGGACATTCAAGAATGGGCGAAATCTGAAGATGTTTCCAAACAGGTTGCCTATGGCAGTACCCAGATAATGAATGCTTCAAAGTTTTTAGCAGAGTGCGAGATTCTGGGGAGGGAGTAATTACTACGACGCGTAGCGAGGAGTATATGTAGCCTCCACCACACAACCATAGAAAACATGTTATTTTAAAGACTAAACTCAGTATAAATGTCACCTGCACCAGAAGACAGTGCATGAGGGGCGCCTCATCAAAAGATCAGAGTGGATCAATTTGTTTCAATGTTTTCAAGGTCTCCGAAGTTTTCATCTTATCATTATCCACTTCTCTCTATCAAAATGTGTCATGTATCTCTTCTTACATAATATTTCAGCGTCTTTCGGCTGAAAGGTCACTACACCAGAAAAAGAACATAGAATATTGAATAAATAAATAAATATCACCACCTGCTTTTAGACTGTCCCTGGGTAATTCCAGAATTATCATCAAGCTGCTGCCCCATCACTACAGTTTGTGGAGGGCGCCAAATATCTTTGTTGGAGTAGGTATCCTTTACCTGCCACCAGTCAACATCTTTCATGATCTCTGCTTCTCTTTCGTAGCTTGCCAGACTTCTTCTCAGAATATTGCGGTCTTGCTCACTGATTAGCATGGGCATCAAGTTGATGCGAGACCATAGTTTCTCTCTGCGGAGTTCCGTTCTTTCTCTGTTCCCCAGCGCGATTTGGTAAAACCCATAAGCAGTCATTCCTATCAGTCCTGCCAGCCAGACTGAGGGCCTGAACCCGCGTGATGGGAGATTTCTCTTCCATTGAAGAGGCTGGTAGCCCTTTAGCGGGGGAAGATCTTGCATTTGTGGGGTTGGTATAAAATAGCCTCCGCGGGAGTCGAAGCCTCATCACGCCATGCCAACTACTCTTTCCAGCAAGGAACAAGTCACTGAATTTATAGACAAGCACGAAACTTTCCTGTTTGATTGCGATGGTGTGCTGTGGCTTGGATCTACACTGCTGCCCAAGATCAAGGAGACCTTAAATCTGCTCAGGGAAAAGGGTAAAAAACTCATCTTTGTCACCAACAATGCTACAAACTCCAGAGAACAGTACGTTGAAAAGTTTGCGAAATTTGGTATCACGGTTAAAAAGGAGGAGGTTTTCGGATCCGCCTTTTCCGCAGCAACTTATGTTGAGAAAATCGTAAAACTACCAAAAGATAAGAAAGTATGGGTGTTGGGTCAGAAAGGTCTAGAACATGAGCTGCATGAGCTGGGTTACCAAACTTTGGGAGGCACTGATCCGGAGCTCAACACTCCATGGTCGACCAGTAATAAACTGATGAACCTGGATCCTAGTGTAGGAGCTGCAGTTGTTGGGTTGACAACTGATATCAACTATTATAGACTTGCTGTTACTTTACAGTACCTACTTAAACCAGATGTTGAATTCATCGCTACTAACATCGACTCCACTTTTCCAGCCAACGGAATGATTCTGCCCGGAGCGGGAACCGTGGTGGAGTGCGTCAGCACCTGCTCTAATCGCAAACCTGTAGCTTGTGGGAAGCCAAGTCAGGCTATGATGGACGCTATCAAGGCCACTGTTGATTTTGACCCTTCTAAAGCGTGTATGGTGGGCGACAGACTGAATACCGACATCAGGTTCGGAAACAAGGGTGGGTTAGACACTCTGCTAGTTTTGACTGGAATTGAAACGGAAGCGACTGTTGCTGTCGCTCAAGGGGAAGAGAAGCCCAAGTACATGGCCTCCAAATTAGGTGACTTGTTTGAGTTGATTCAATAGATATAGATAGAATATAGAGAGATGAGAGAGGCTCAACTATAATATTTTCACGTTGCTCCCATTCTCTTGCTAGTGGGACCAAAATACTCTCTTTTCACTGATCTCTTGATTGATGAGGTCCCTCTGTTAAACAATATCGGTGTATCGGCCGTATTTGATGCCACTATGCATATAATTCCTAAACCATGGGTATTTACTGAAATTCACTTGAAAACTGCGAGGTGCCTTGCTTGGGCCTAGATCTGGCCCATAGTCTATTATGCATATTCATGCACAGAAACAATAGAATGATGTGCACTTATACGTGTCCCTTTTTCTTCCCCCTGGTTCACTCAGCCGCTTTAGACCTATTTCAAAGTCAGTGCTGCATCAAAATAAGTCATTCCGGGTTTGTGAGGCCACAGCAAGTGATAAAATCGAGGTTCAATGATGCAAAGATCTTGAAGCCAGCTAGACGATCGGGGACTAGCTATGCATGCATGACGTCATCAAAGAATCCATGCACCATCACAGTATAGCTGACTCCCCTCACTCCAGCGATAAGAGACACTTTTATACATAAGAATGCAACTCGATCAATGCCTATTAAGCCAATCGTGCCCACAACATTAGACACTGAAACCCACAAACACCTATATATATATATATACTCCCTGTGCATGCAGTAATCAGAATGTCGATAGAAAACTCTGAACTGCTGAATTACAACACGTTTCAGGAGCTCCTTATAATGGACGAGGACGATCCCAACTTTTCACAAAGTCTCATAAGCACGTTTATAGAACAAGCTCTTTCTATATTCGAAGAGTTGCAGGAGTATCTTGAAAAAGACACCAAGAGCGACGAAGATTTAGTTGAAATGTCAAATTTGGGTCATTACTTAAAAGGCTCAGCTGCTGCGTTAGGACTGGTCAAGATTCAAGAAGAATGCGAAAGAATTCAGAACTATGGCAAAAAGAAAATTCTAGACCAATCGGACTCGGCAAAAGACGCTAAAGATAACAAAGAGTGGTATAAACATATAAAAGATGCTTTGGAAAAGGCCCAGGATTACTTTAAACAGAGTCGTATTTTATTCGGTGAATACTATGATACCGAGCTCTAAAACTAGTTATGCCAATAGATAATACATCATTTTGCGGCCTTGTCCTCCACGGTGTTAAAGCTGATAAAGCTGTAAGCGACAATCAAAAGCACCGAAATAAGCCCAAACGAAATGGCCAACGTGTTCAACTGACTGTCAGTGATCATTGGTGGTGGTGTATGGATACTGAAGAAGAAATGTCACTTGAAGAGTTACTCTACCGAAAATTGATGACATCAGCTGGGTTTCATCGCATGGTACGCAATATATATGCTCGTGTTAATAATATCCCTCCTCCGGCTCGTGAGGTTTCTCCGCTTCGGCTGACCAATATACATCGGTTGAATGCCTTTCGCATAATTTGGTGGGACGAGCTGAAGAGGAGTATTGGAATAAAATAGCTCAAGAGGGGTACAGCTGAAAGTGAGCGGAATGAGCTCTTTCATTAAATGAGGGTCCTACCAAGCGATAGGGAGTTTATTTTTGACAGATTTATAAAAGTGCTGTATAGAAGGGCATACATCACAACAACGATGCCTTTTTTCTACTAGACTTGAGGGTACAAAAAAGCCCGTCAGAACCTTCATCGTGCATTCAGCGGAACGATGCATCTTGCGAGAAAAATGAGGAATATGGCCCTATACGAGAAGGCCTTGCATACATTTCCTGAGACTCATAAATTCGACATCTACGCTTTTGCGCTTTTTAATTGCTGCTGTGATTGTATTCCAAGTTACGATACAGCGATGTCTCGCTAAGAAATTATTAATCAAACAAATGTTAGATGTATACGGACCGATGATTTCTATTAAATAGAGAAAGATGGTGGAATCCCCCCGATAGGAGGGTAAAATGATGTGGTACACCTGAAAAAGGAATAAAGCGTCTGCATAATGTTGCAGATCGCATGCGTCACCAAAGAAACATCATCTCATCACCTCAAAGTAGGTGAGATGTTACCGCTATGCGGGTTGGGATAAGGGTTTGCTGCCATCAAGGAACATTTTGAGCTAAATGTGCTGAAGTTAGAAATGAAGGCTTATACTGTTCGAAGCATGACTGTCAATAGAGACTCCACGCATCCAGATCGGATGCTAATGGTACAACGGGGGCCATCAAGACTTTTAGACACAGCTTTGTGTTTTTACGAAACGTGGGCAACGAAGAGGCGAAAATTAAATTCATCGCCAGTCAAATGATTGATCGCCTAATAGACACGCCTAACTATCGCCCGTGTGAGGTGGCTAATGACCTTCGAAGACTGCAGGGGTTAAAGGCGGAATATTCAAAGGCTCTTACAGAGAAGGCTAGGAGGCAAATAACCATGTCTCATGCGACCAGTTATGATCTCGTACCGTTGTATTGTGAGAAACTAAAGAAAGTGAATAAAAAAAAAAAGGTGTGGCATTTACTGAAAGGCATGATATGATAACCGATTCTTTCGAATGTTTCTCACTTTTGGCACATCAATAAAGGGGTTTTTCCCTGTGTCGGCCATTCATTGCCTTCGACGGTACTCACCTACTCAAAGGCGTGCTATTGATCAAAGATTGGTGCTACAGGGGAATTTTTCTGATAGCGTTTGGGGTGGTTGACGCAGAAACAAATGAGTCTTTCTGCGGTCTCCTGTAGTGATATGCTCAATTGCACTCAAGTGCCTGGGCCAAAAGAATTCAGACACCCATCAGCTTACGTTCTCAAGCGTGACTCTTTCTGTCCCGCCCAAAGCGAAATTCCTTCTCTATAGCGAAATGACTTCGATCGAATTTGATGAAACCACGGGGAGATCCAAGTGCTCACAAGAGACATTTTGAAATATTTCAGGAGTAAAATTTTGGTGGCCGTAATATTGGTGTCTCTCCTCTTTGACCTTCACATCATCCTTCTGTTTTTAGTTTTCGGCAAGCTGGCTGTTGATTGCCTTTAAATCCAAAGTATTAAACCCCCATTTTGAAAGAAGTTAAAAGTCCCTCTCAGTGAAAGGAACCAAGTTCTTGTTAGTCATCCTATGCTCGTAGCTGAAGTTAGACACCCATTGACTGATATGTCCTTTCGCATCCCATTGAGTCTGGCAAAGAACATAGAAGTAAAAACTCTGTCTCTCTTGCGGTGCTCCAGTAGCATGATGAAATTTATGTGGTCTCCAAGGGATTAAACGTAGCATGAATGGTCTTCGAATTGATCACCAAGCTGATCATTAATATGACCGAAAATTTTATCAGATTGCGACAAGGTTCATTCGTTTTCACTTAGGTACTCTTCATGACATAAAAGTTCCAATTTGTTTCTTGACTACAATTCGGGGGCTACTGATGATCACATTGATGCTCTTTATTTACAAGCAGAAGTAGATTAGAGAGAGATCATGTGCTAACAAAGTCTGAGCGCGATCAATTAATCGGAGAAAGATGATCGCATTATCTCACTCATAGAGTCTTGAAAAGAGAAGCTTACTTTGACTTAAAGTGCTCGTTAAAAGATATAAACCTCTTCGCAACGGCTGCCAGCAACGTCTCATTTGGCAGAATGTCTAGGCACACAATTGTGCAACCCATACCACCAAGAGAGATAACAAGTTCTTCTGAAGGGTCAAAATTTTGATCAAGATTTTGAACTGGCTATGTAGGCCCTTAGAATCCGTGTTGCCAGAGAATTTGCAAGTGTGCTTCCTCTGAAAAGCTGCGGGAAGTGCCTATGCGCTGAATTATCAAGGAGGACAGCAAACTCAATAAGAGTACAATTTAGGGCAAACAAAACGTTTAGGTGGACCTCGTGAGTCATCTAGTGAACTCCTTTAATGGCTAAGAAGCCAAAGCTTTTCGTTGTTACGATGGTTGTTACGAGTTACTCGTCCTCAGACATGATCCATCTGTAGAGCCTAAGAGAACACATTCTAGATTTTGTATAAGGCAGGCTCAGGTCAAAAATCAATGCGAAGAGTCGGCAATACAACTACGATTCGCAATTTTATCAGCAGGTATGTCATCTGCAACACCTCACAAAACCAGGTATTTTTGAGCAAATTATATTGAGCAAGTAAAAGTGTAAAAAGTCTCACCAGACAGACAGCGACTCCAAGAAACAAAACAGAAAGCGGCCTCAACCAGATTAGACAACCGAAAGTTTGAAAACCAACAGTGAGAAAATCTTAAAAGCGACAGCCAATGAACCAGAAGACAACCTTAACAAGAACGGCAACGGCAACGACAACGACAACGACAACGACCGAAAGCAACCAGTTTTGAAACCAGCTTATATAACTCCAACCTGAATGATACTGCAAGACTGAGACATGATTTAACCTTTTTTGGCGGAGATAAAGTCCCCACTGTATTTTCCACCGTGCTGCTGTTTTAGACAACAATATAAGCTCCCCAGCCCAGAAGTGTTGTGGGTAAAGTAAGCAGCGGTAAAGGTCCAGGTCATGTCTCTCAGTCGATGCAGTATTTGTGTGCTGCTGTTTTTGTAGTGGATATAGGATCCCCATCCTACACATTTCCAGTAGAGCAGCGATTCAGGCGGTTCGAGTTCTGTAAAATAAGCCAATCCTTACAGGCAGCATTCTTGACACTTTGAAGATCCTTCATACTTCAGGTCCACTTGTGAATTTGTCGTCATATGGTAACGATAGAAGTCGTCTGCAAAAGGCCAAAACTTTCGAAATTTTTGAGCTTCAACTTTCTTGCTTTTGCGTTTTTCCTGCTTTTCGTTCGCCGTTTCTTTGTAAGCAGGTCGTTTGCCTCTTCTTTTTTCGTCTCTGTCAATAGAGTACTTCATCTTTGGGTGTTCCTGTCTTCCCCCTCGCGGGTCATCCAAGTATTGTTGCTTTGGTGGTTCTTCTGTTGAGAAACCGGCTTCTGCAAAGGGGTTTGGCGGAAAGTATGGGTGACGAATGTCGCCGGCGCAAACAGATGCGCAAGTTACATTGCAAGGGTCAGTACTTCCTATCGCCATTAGAAACCACCTCTTGAACTTATTGCATGGTGGTGGTTTCGAAACCCGTCTATTCATTTTTGTCTTTTTTGGTTGTTTCGAAGCACCATCATCATGGTGTTCTACCGGGTGCTTTTTCTGTTTCCACAAGCTCAAAGGCCGTCTTCCACTTTTCTTCATTGAGAACCAGCCTTTGACTTTTTTGCAAGCTTCAGCCACGCGAGCTTTCACTCTTGGTTTGAGAGCTTCCTGCAGCTCTTGAGTCGCAATAGGTGAGTCCATAGAACGCTTGTCTTTTGCAGTCGATTCTAATGAAAAATGTGTAAAGGCCTCGTCGGTGACATCCTCCAACTTGACGGAGTGTATGCGTTTGCAAATATTCTCCTTTTCATTAGTCTCTTTCGACTTGTCGAACAATTGCACGCAACCAGCAGCATCTGAGTCATCAACGGAATCAAGCTCACCAAGCTGAAACTCGTCCTGTGACTGATTTTCGCAGAAGCTAAACAAATCTTGTTTCTCATCGAGCAAGTTTTCTCCATCCTTTAGGTCTTCTGTATCGTGTGTTTTGGAAGGCTCCTTCAACTTGAACAACTTCTTTTGTTTCCATTCCTTGATGCGATTGGCAATTTTATTCGAGCTAGCGGTAGAGTCACCGCTCTTCAATGAATTCCAACTGAAATTTCTGCAGAAGCCATGAGAAGCCTTTTCCTCTGAATTTACTACCTCATTAGCAGACGCCGGCTTTTCTCCGTCAGTTGATCCACCCTTTCTTGCGATCGATTTCAGCTTATTGAACCATTTGTCCCATTTGGATTTGGCAATCGACTCAGTACTAGGCGGGAGACTTGTGGTTGCTGACTCTGGGAGATATTCCATCTCGTCAGAATCTTTTTCGAAACTTTTGTCGGAGTCTACACTTTGATCTATAGCATTCTCATCATCCTCTAACGCGCCACAAATAGTCACTCGGCTAGAACAAGAGTTTCCATCCTCAGCGAGTTTGTCCTCGTAAATGAATTCTGGAGCCGGCGTAGAAGCTTCTCTCCCAAGAAGGTTGAGGTCCTTGCACAGCTCCTCAGAACAAGCTTCAGCTTCATCACGATCTCTCGAGAGTTTAGTCTCGCCGACATTATATGAATCCAAGTGTAAAGTGTCATTTCCGGAGAAAGAGATGTGGTGATCGTCTTCAAACTCTCTTTGCTCAGCTCCCAGACACTTTGTCAAGCCTTCCATCCCTTCGACTTCGTTGTGTATTTCTTCTAGAAAGCGGCTGTCAAAAAAAGTCTCAGCTTTATCATCATCGCAGACTTCACCAACAGATACCTGAAGTTCATACGAGCTAAACTCGTGGCCAATCGACTCAGAGACACTTTGTTTTCTTGCGGCATACTGAATCTCCAGTAAGGCGTCCCTTGGAGGGATGTCAATTGCATTCTCGCTGAGAGAAGTGGTCTCACCATCCTTTAACATAGCAGCAAAAGCATGAAGCAGTGTGCCAGTTGTAGAAAACTCAGCAATCAACTCGCGGATTTGGTCATGCCTCATGGGCACCCAGAGGAGCGGGTGTTCCAGATACAAGTAGAAAACTTCTCTTGTGACCGCTTCTTGCAAAAGCTCGATTTGTTGAATGGAGTAGACTTCATGTCTTGGTTTTGGGTAACGAGAATCTGCGTTTGGCCAAAACTCCATCAACTTTCTTTTCACGAACACCAGCGACCAGTCTGCATAGGGTAAAACTTCATTGTCAGGCTCTAGTTCCGCCAATACAGAAATTTTTTCTTCCTCTTTCAAGGTGTCAAGACGGTCTTTCGGGACTGGCATATGAGCAACTCGATCTACCACAAGGTTCCAAAAGTATGAATCTCTGATCGCCCAATTGATTAATGGGATCAGGTCCTTTTTGTCATCCGGAATAAATACCTCTACACTATCAGCGGTGCGGTTGGTGGTTTCGATCTCAGACTCAGCGATGAGGTTAACAGCAAATTGTGGTTCAGCGTCCAGCTTTTTGAGAATTGCATTCTCGGTGTCATCCGTTGCACTAAAAGCACCCTTCAATCCTCCCTCAAAGGGCTTGACGGGGACATCTTTGCCAACGTGGGATACCCCTTGACGTCCAGGGGTCCCAGTTGGCTTGTGCCCCCTCCCTTCTCCTGGGGAGGAGTTGAATTGAGCTTCAGGTCCGGATTGGTGGTGTTTAACAGCGTTTTGATTTTGCATTGTGTGTGGTGCTAAACTGAGTACACAAAAGCAGGGGCCCACCATATGCATGGCACATGCATATGGTGCATGATATATTGAAGTAACCTCCAGTAGCTCAAAAGCCGGGAGCTTGACACTTGGTGTAATCATCTTCCGGGTTCCTAAATTTCAGGGCCAGTTGCCGTCTTTGTTACAAAAAAGAAAAGGTTTTCTAGCTTAAAGTCGTCTTCTGGATCTGTCAAAGGTATCGGTGGTACTCATTCACCTATCGGAAGAATCATTGAGATTAATTCCGTGTCCGAAAGTGCCTCACGGAAAAAAAAATGTCTTTTTGCAGCGTTTCATACGTTCCCAATAATCATCACAACTAGATTTCCATCTCCGCGCGCATGCTTCTGGCGCAAGATCTCTGAATCAAGCCAGTCTATCTAGTCATGCTGTATCCAGTCATGACTGCGTGGAGGTACAATAATCCTGGTGGTCTATACACGTTTGACTTTGCTTTGTTGCCAATGGTGTGAGCATAGTGTGACCATCCTGCTGAGACCACTCTGGATTGGCATGCTCGACTCGGGCATCCTCCAGACTCTGTTTCAAGTACCAGTGATGAAAAAGCCGCTCTATTTCTGTCAAATGACTGGAAAAAATGTCGAATTGTTGTTGATTTTATAAGGCAAGATAAAACTGTAAGGATGTAGCATGCAAATCCTAGTGTGGTATAGTAGAAAGCTTGGGACAATTTTTTTGTTCCAGGTACACCAGATCCTTCGTAATCTACATTAGGGGGATGTCACCATCTTTCTCTAAATAGATACTTTTGTTGTATATTTTTTAAATTGTTGTGGAGCTTCCACACCATTTCTGAATTCAATCATTTGATTTTTATGAGTCTCTAAGTTTACGCTTGGTCGCAATGAGTTTGCAATGAACTCTACCACCACTCGATCGAGCATGGCTTAAATAACCGAAAGACAACCATTAAATACCATTGATTCATTACCTACACACTAAACCATCTTCTTAAGCTTACTCTTCTTTGTCATCGCCACATCATCCGACATGGCCACAACAACGTTCTTTGCGTTTCCGAACTGGAAATCGTCATTCACAACGGTATCGTCATATTGCTTGATCAGATAATTTTCGGGCTTGCCCGTGAGAACGTCCTTCATCGACCACGAAATGACAAACGGCCCGGAAGATGTGATGATCGAAACCGTCTTGCTATCCCAACCAGAATTGAACTTTGCAGGGGTGAACTTCAACGTCTCTCCAGTTTTCGCAAACATCAAAGATGCATGTTCTGGAGAGATTGTCAATCTTTTGGGGATAGGTTTCGAATCCGCATCAAATGACTTCATAAACCCAATGCTTCCCTCGTTTTTACCCTTCTGAATCTTGACATCAATCAGTAAAAGATACTTTTCGCATGTAGCCAAAACCCACCTGCCGTCGTTCGAAACATCTATACCTATGATAGGTTCTCCCAAGCCGGGAAGCTGCGACTTGGCACGTATACCGAGTCTGTCGTAAAGTCTTATCTCTCCTCCCGTATTCCCAATAGCTATACCACCATTCTCCGTTGTGCACAGCTTACTAAAATCAACTTTGGACTTGTAGCTCTTTGAGTCCACCACCTTGTTCTTTGAGTTGAGTCTAGGATCTAGCTTCAGTACTCCCTGTGAGGAAATACCAAGAACAGTTTGCTCAGCTGTCGTAGGAGCCAGCTTGGAGATTGGATTTACCTCCTTGACGACTTCCTCTCCTGCCCCCCATTCTTCCACAATCTCCCCTCTAGTCAGATCCATCTTGTACAAGCCTTGTGAAGCATCCTGGATAATCATGTGGCGATCGCCCTCGTGCATCATCATCTTTGTAGGTTTCACGCTACGGCCCTCAAGATCTCGAACGTTGTCTATGGTTGTGCAAAACTCAAGGTCCTGGGGATCCGTACGGAATACTCCAATCTTGTCGCCACGAGATACAAACGCACGGTTATTGGTGAACCCCATACGAAGCCCACTATTTCTCTCTCTGAACGAGTCGTAAGCTTTGCCTCTTTTCGATGGAGCCTTTATCGCTTCTTCTTCCTCATCCTCACTTTCCTCAAAGTCGTCCATGGGCTCGTCGATTTCCATCGCATTCATAGAGTCAACCAAAAAGTTCTGATCTCTTTCGGAGACCTTGGCCCATTGCGAGCAATGGTTATGTTCCCACATCCGCTTCATCAGCTCTCTCTGAAAGCTATCGAGCTGGTCAAAATCGGCAAACTTAATGAGGAAGCTTTGGCTCTCTTGGTTGAAAACAAAAGAGGACTTGGGGAATGAAAAGACAGGATTCATATCCGATGAAATATCACAGCTAATCGTTTTCCCTGCTAAAAGCTTGTAGTGCCATGGTTCTTTCTGAATAATCCTCACAATCGCCTTTGGCTCAGAAAGATCAAACATGGTGGTAATGGGATTGTATGTAAATATATCTGAAGCATCTTGGAAAACCTCCAGCCCGGTTTGTGCATCCTGGAACTCGTCATCGCTCATCACCAGTCCGCTTGTTTCCAAAGGCTCTTCTTGCTCGAACTCTTTGCATTCCTCCTCAAGGGCAGCTTTCTGATACTTTCTCTCAAACTGGCATTTCCATAGCACTTGCATGAACCTCTTACATGCATCTTCGTTGCACCTGAGTATGAGCTGAAACCGATCTCCAGGGTCTCCGTTAGCATCCTTCCACTCGATGACCTGATCATTTTCAGAGTTGGTAAAGTGACGAAATTTCAAAGATTCATCGATTAAAAAACACCACTCGTCATCCTTTGCCGACAGCGATTCGGCCCCCTCGGAGTCGGAAGAGTCGTCGTCAGATGTTTCCGTCTTGCATACAAACAGCTGGTAATTATAAGGGATCGATGACTCCTTCACGGACGCAGCTACATTCGTATACAGGCACTCAATTTCCCCCTTTGGAGATGTTGGAGATCTCACAAAAAATAGTTTGCCACCAGCAAGGGAAGCCAGCTCCTCCGATTCACTGGGTCCCATCAGTTTCTTGAGAATGTTCATCTGTAGATTAGGGAGTATATATATATATATAAAGGGCAAATCTATCAAGGGTTTTGTGTCAAAATAGTTACACCATCTGACTTCCGTCAGCCGGTTTTTATAATGTGATGATGGTTCTGTGAGAGGTGAAAATTTAGCAAGAAATAGAGCTTTTTTTTGTTCGTAGTCCATGCTGTGGTCATTCATGGTGACTATAATACAGAGGGCAATCAAATAGAATGTCCGTATGATTGCAAAGAGGGAGCTATATTGGAGACTGTAAACTCATTACGACGAAACGTAAGCTTAAAGGGTTGTAGAATCGAAAGAGCGAAAAACGAAGGCTACCAAAAGCTTTTATCGCGAGGAAAAGAAGCTAAAAAGGATGTAGGATTTTTCCCACTTAACAAAGGCAAAAAGGGCCAAAAGGGCCAAAAAGTCCAGAAGAGAATATAAGGGTATAAACTCCAAAAGGGGTATATATTTCACCATCTTACGTCCATTACCGGCTCTTCATGTTTTGATGCTCATTCTGTCAGATATGCAAATGAAAGAGAAACAAGACCGCCTGGATATGACACTTTCAAGGTGAAAATTATAAGATATAGGAGACTATTTAAGACCTTGAATTTATATAATTCATGTATTTATATTGTTTGAACAGGTAGCTTTGTGCTCCTCAATCCAGAAGTAGATCATCTTGTTCGATATCCGTCAACTAATAATGCAAACACGGCTTGAAATGTAATGTCACACAAATGGGATTGGCGTGGGTGGCTATTTGAATTCAAAGATAATAGATATTGTCAAAAGCCACACAACTACAAGGCTGTGTATTCCCTTTCAAATACATTCTCAGACATCTTCAGACGCAGACCTACAGATGTAAGTCTTATTGATCTACAGCTCGCCGCAAAGGACCTCAACGCTCTGGGATGAAAGAACTTCAGAAATGATAATTTTTTTTTTTTCAAGTTCTGTTGAAGTTCTTTATTACTACCTAACCATGCCTTTCTATATAATAGCTTACTCTGACCTTAATACCTATCTATAGATCAGGTACACCAGACGATCCTTAATCTTATCTTGGCGATCATGGGGAAACCCTCATGGGTGCTCCGCGTTGCCATGTCCGAGCATTGTGAGACTCCTACTCACTATAACGCCGAAGGAAATACCTTTATGAGATGATATATATATATTGCTGTTTCTTATTGGCTCTAAGAATGTGTCTCGGAATTGAACTTTCGTCCTTTTTCTGGATATACTAAGGATGGACTAAGGATATATATATATATATAAAGCATGAAGAAGTTCTCAACTTGTACATTTCTGAGAAGAGCTAATAAATGGGATTTACCCAAGCTGGAGAAACCTCGAGAGGAACCAAAGAAATCTTTGCGACTGCCTGATGACTGGAGAAGCAAAAAACTCGAACCATGGCAGCGACAGAAGTTTGCACTGAAGGAGAAATTTCAAGGCGAACAATGGCAGCCAAACTATCGGCTGAGTCGAGAAACAATGAATGGTATCAGGTGGCTGAAGAAAGAGTATCCCGATTTGCAAAGTGACTTTTTCGCTGAGCGATTCAAAGTTTCGCCCGAGGACATAAGGAGAATTCTAAAGTCTAAATGGAAGCCAACTGCAGAAGAGGAAATGGCTCAAGCGGAAAAATGGAAGTCCAGGCGTGACAAGTTTGTGGAACTCAGTCTGGGCAGAAAGATTGTGGACAATTATATGGCGAAACATGATACGAAGAAGAAGAACTCTGAGGATGCAAATGTTGGAAAAGTTGTTTTAAACAAGCGATAGACTATTTATGGAATTATGGGAAATGGGTCAGTATTTTTGGGTCCCTTGAGAGGTTCTTATAAACTGCTTAGTCGAGCTGATCGTGTTTTAAACAGTTGACCCTAAATGTTCTCGGCAGCTTTTTCATGCTGCACTCTGGTATAACGGGAATGATGGGTTAATACCTCGTTAGGAAAGCGAGTCGTCTGATGTGTGATTGAGCTATAAGAGAAGGCCCTTTTTCTATTTTCTCGTCATCAAGCAGAATCTAAGCGAAAAAAATAAGCCACCAAATTCAATCAATCGGGCACGCAGTATGTTACATCAGATATTTCTCCTAATTATACAGTGGAGTAATATTCCTATGTTCCTCAAAAGAAGAAATAATCTAGAGACAAATATGCTCGAATTCATGTTCGAGAGACAATTAATGCACGAAGAGACAAGCATTATGCACGACTTGCATTTTCATGCATATTATTTAGCGAGAGGGTTATAAGTGATCCATGCGTTCAAATTAAGTCAAATTTGGAGGAATCTAACAAACATGTTTATATTTAATCTGTGAATTGGTGCAAGTACGGTCCAACTTCTCTATATCTGGAACATCTGAAAGTGCGTTTTCCTTCGCCATTCTCTTTTCTGATACGGTTTTTCCCAGACGTCGTGTTAGTCTTCGTGTTCTAGGAGGCAACACATCCTTTTTTTGATAGGTTTCTCCCGATGCAGCACTAAATCATCAAGAGTGGGCCTTATCGAAGGTGAGTAACACAGAAATACGCACAAGACGTCAGGGAGTGGTCGACGAAGCAGCGGACATCTAAATCAAGACTTGCAATGGCGCATGCAGCATGTACACATGGCTATCACTGTTCTGCCATCTTTCACATGAGCAAGAACGTCAAGATTGTGGTCTTTAACTGCGACGCATAAATATACATCACCGTTTACAGGCTGCACTGCCCATAAAGCTTTTGAGGGCTTTCTCTGCATGTGGATTGAGAATACGTTGCAAGGGCAAAGTCCAGAATTGGATGGGAAAGAACATGTGTTTCCTCTCTTTGCGTGCTTGTGAATAGTACACCTTAGACAGGGGCAAAAGGACTTTGCACTTCACAAATAAGCCATCGACGCCTCCCGGTGGTCTCAAATCGGTACCGTCATCCAACATCTGCTATCAAAACAGATCGTAACCTGCAAAGAGATATCCAGCTTATTCTTATCAATTGATAGAAGGTCTTAGAGGACAGAGTAGACATTCTACATGGCCTTCAAATGGTCAGTGATGAGTGTTTTCAACGAGTCACGGGACCCCCGTTTCCGTAAAAACCCATCTGCTGAGTAGTTCAAGCTGAGCATAGCACAGAAACTTTCAAACTGCTTCATCTGGTATCTCAAGGGCTGGATTTCGCTGGACGTGTAAGCCATTGGCATAAGAGACTCAACAGAAGTATCGTACGTGGGAACCTGAAGCGACCCCAGTGATTCTTTTAAACTATGCAATTTTTCGCACACCTCATTGCTGCTTTCTGAAAATGGACATTTCTCTTCGCCTGTCTGAGTCATTGCGTCACTCTTGAGGGAATCCTTATAAGGAACCAACAAATTTGGAACTATGGAAATTTTTGAGCCAATTATTTTAACCAATCCTCGACAACGAGAGAGAACCTGTTTTGCATATTCCCTTCTTCCGGAAACTTGTAATGATAAGGCTGGCTTTATGAAAAAAACGGCAAAAAGTGCTACAACGGCCGACATCCAGCCGGATACTCTCAGCAGCCTTGCCAAATAGAGTATAACCCGATGCTGCCGACGCGTCACGGTGTAATCTTCAGGAAACGCTATCTGCATTTTGGGGATATATATATATATATATATATATCTTTTCAGGTTACGTTCTTGAGCCTAGTAGACATTATTATAGATGAAGGCATGAGCCACATTGCACCTGTTTCAGTCTCGGTATCTTCCATCGACAAGATGAGTCGTCTCCGCCATGGATTTGCTTAAAGCTCAAGAGAGCTCATGCACTGAGTCAATTCCATAGATAAAGGGACAGTAAAGTTTCATGACATCCGACTCAATCAAACTGCCCTGCAGATGGCTGTCTCGTCACATTCGTCACTCCTTCATCCTCGTCATCAGAGGGCCTCTTTTGGCTTTTGAGAGAACACTTTCTGCGCTGGGTCAAAACCGAGTTGTCTAGATTCAAATTTATATCACCGCCACCACTCTTGGGAGACGGAGAATCGGTTTCCACACTCTTTGTCTTGACAAAACTTGACAACGCCTGCAGCGGACTCATTCCTTCGTTATTACCATTATATGTCATCAAATTACTCAAATGCCCCATCACATCTCCTACTTGAATGAATCGCATGACGCTCTCTTGAAACCCAGAGCTAGACAAGCCCCTGAAAACTTTAAAGTGCGCTTTTATATCAACGCCTTCGCGTACAGAACCCAGCTTTTGCTCTATTGTAGGCCATTCTACCCCGGGCATGAAATGATGGGTCTGAAAGTCGAGCCAATCAATCTTGAGCTGCTGATTAAACATCACTTTGCAAATCCCGTAAATAGTGACGTAGGACCCGTCGTCGTACCAGTGTTTAATCGAGATCCTGGAAGACTCGACATAAGTACAGCCAGATGCAAGGACAAACGATTTTATCAGATGAGAAGAAATTTCAAGCTTACAAACGCCCGACTCCATCAAGGTGAGGAAAAATCTTGGCAGCAGAAGCGAATTAATTTCAAACTGCTTCATCTCTGAGCCGTGCTTAAAGCTGTATTTCATAATGCCAATATCGTTGTTGAAGTATTCGCCAATAGTCTGTCTCCAGAAATTGAGATTCTGCGGATCGGTCGCCCGGATCCCGACCGCCTCGTTGAATTCCAAAAACTTTAGAATCGCAAGATTAGATATCTGCTTGTGTAGGTTCAAAAGCGACTGGTGCTGCGAATTGGGAGGCATGTGCTCCACTTTGGGCGTTCCCCGTGGGTTCCCGAAACCGGAAGTCTGATACGGTGGATGTCCGGAGAAGCCTGCTTGAGCTGAATCGTCCATCACTGGGTTTATCAAGGGACATCCATACACCTCTATCTGATCTTTTAAAGGGTTCTTTGCATACTGATAGGTAAGGCACGAGCTGTGATTTAACCTTCAAAGATGCATCACTCGATGGTTGAATCCCGCCCTCGATAAATTTAAACGATGGATGGTTCTAGAACCCTTGAAGTGATATTAAATGAACAAACACCGTACCTCTTGTCATATGATTATAACTATGCTGTAGAGGAAATACTACAACATGTATCAATCAGCCGATTCAATGATTTCTACGAGCTCGGATTCACGGCCAAAGTGTCAACATCATTCAAATACACATCTTCTAACCAGATCGTCGGCCCTGATAACTGTCGCTAGCATTCACTGTTGATGAAGAGATTCTTTTTGCAAAAGCATTCGACACGTCAGCTTCAACGATTTTGAAAAACTTTTCCAAACTATGGCTGACCGCTTGTTTGATTTATTCGACGGTCCCAGCACGGCCAGAGAGTGATCTGGATTGAGCTGCTCCTAACTGGGAGGACAATTTCAAAAGACTCAAACTACTGGACAATCGTTGATCACGTGTAAGAGCGGTTCATCAATTTTAATGCATAGCACACATTTCTTCTTACCCGCGAAAGACTCTTCATGATATTTCTGATCACATTATGAATAGCCCAAGAGAACGAAGGTTATATGCCTCTAATGGTCTTGGGAATTCTTGGGCCATTGACTATAACCTACTCCAATTTCCGACGTAATTGCAATACCTTGGCCCATTGAGGTATTTATCGGATGATTTCCCGCGGTTCTATAATAGTGACTGTGTCTGTGGTGTAAAGTACTTTCCTCGATCTCTTGTTCTCCTGTCCTTACATCTGAAAGTTGATAATGTCCTTAATACTATTTGGGAGAGCTTTCTCGACCTTTGCAGAGGGTGGTGCCATATTGTTGTCCACAGTTAAAGTCAGATAATTCCTTATTCAAAGCTTCTGTTACGGGTATTACTGTAAATGGCTGTTTGCAGGGTTTGACTACTTTGAACTATGCTCTCAGGTACATCTGCAAATTGGGCATACCTATGTCACCTCTAATCCACAAGTCTGGCTTATAGAAAGCGGCGAAACATTCCGGTTTCTTGTAGGGTACTGGTGAGTACCATTCAGCGCAGAGATCTCTAATCCGATCTAAGCTGTGGAACCATCTGGTAATTTGCTCTTGAATAGAAGCTCGGAAGTAGCAATATAAATAGTCAGTGTGCTGAAGCGTCAGATATATCCATCTTGCTCGCTTTCCCTTAAGCTGATGTTTGAGATCAATGAGTCCTCCTAGGCGGGTTGGTTCGTGAATCCTTCCTCTGCCAATACCTTGAAATCCTTCTTTGTTTCCTCATGTATCTCATAAACTTATCTATGTATTCCTCTGGCATGGGGTCATGAGAATCGAGAAAATAGATAGTAGAGAAGATGTACATATTGAACGATACAGCTCTTGTTACAAAAGTCCATGTAAAAGTTGTATCCTTTTTTTGATGTTTCCGAATTCAACCTTCCAGTTGACTCCTTGTAGGGGAACACCAGGGTATCATGTTCTCAGAGATGAGACACGCATCACCTGGTATTATCCCTTCATCCTTTGTCGGGCGTTGCTCGGTATACATAACATTCGTTTTCCTGGAATTGACTTTGAGTTACCATACCTGCTCGAATTCTTCAAGACTTTGAATTGCCGCTTTGTGATCTTCCTGATTTTTCAATCAACCCCAAGATCACCTGCATAAACTGAAACCTTCATATTGAAATCGACAATCTTGGTGAAGCTTATGCCAGCGACTCAGGTTAAAAAATGCTTATACATTCAACGTGAGAATTTAAAGCGAAAATTGACCTTGGAAATAAACCTTGCGCCTACAGTCCCTATTTTAGAACAGATTATTTTCAGTGTTTGCGTAAACCTGGGGTCGAATTAAGCCTCAAATTCTTGGTAACTGCTTCACAGCTCAAATGACATCAGAGCATGTAATATGACCGAGAACCATCAACTTATAGCTGTTATCAGTAAGAGCGCATCTTACTATCTTAGCTCGCCTTCAAATTAAACGAAGCTCAAATCAATCCAAAGGCGATAAGCTACACTGTGCAAGCGCTCGGAACCGCTAAAACATTACGATTAATCATGCGAGATAGTTTAATCTAGCTGTCAAGTGGTCCACTTTCAACTCCTTATAAAAGACTTGCCCTATAATGTTGACGATGTCCCATTGTTGACTGCGCTTTTAAACAGGCAATAATTTATCGCACCTGATTAAATTAAGCGTCTTTTTAACTTTACAAAGAGGCCGCGCTTATTGAGAACAGCTTTTCTCACCATTACACCGATGGAAAAGTACTTGTCCAGGTGGTATACGGATCCTCAAACCAATACATAGTACACATGTACTTAGAAAGTGTAGCCAGCCCAGAATAACTTTCTGAATCTTTGACGAGCACAAAAAAGCCACAAAGCCATTCTTGATTCCCCACCGATGAGATCAAATCTCTTTGAATAGCTTTTTTATAAGCTCAAGCGACACAAATGTGCATAATATCGTTGCTTTAATACGGCAGATGAGAAGCGCACAGATAACGTGATATCAGCGTGAACGACAGATGGTCAAGAGTCACCTATAGCAGCAGTTATTTGTCGAAAGGGTGACCTAAGTGAACGGCAACAAATAACTGCAAGTCAATAAAAGAAAAGAATAATCACAAAAGTATGTACATCAATCAGGAAATGTGAAAAACAGAGTAGAGTGAGACCTGTTATAGACATCACAAGTGAGGTAAGCCGCCTGGGATCCGAGATCGCCATGAGAGCATTTATCTGAAGAGGGACCATCGCTGTCAGTTAATCCATGTCTATTGACACGGGAATAGAGTGTCGCATCTACTTCAGCTTGGCGATATCAAAACTGGAACATTAGGTGAATAAACGTATGACAGAGATAATTTGAACAGATGCATTCATCAGGCAAGAGGGAAATGTTTTAAAACTTGAGTTGAGTTCGGAGTATCTATGGGCCGTGAATGTCCCATTTCTCTGCATCTAGAATATTCAAGATTATCGCCATCCTCTCTTTTGAAACGAGGTTCTCCTTGGACGTTCTGTTAGTATGCTAGGAAGCAACATATTTTCATAGGAAAGATCATCTTCTGACTTTGTATCGAAAAAGTAGTATACATAGTTAGCTATACATGTTAAAGGGACAATTGTCATCGGATAACCTTGTCTATATTGTGGCGAGTGGAAGATAGTACAATAGAGACATCAGAATGAAGCTACATTTGGCGATATTTCGAACCTTTAGAACTCGTCAGGCACCTGACTTAGTTCCAATACTTGTGAGACACGTCGTATCGATGCTATGGGGGCACATGTCCTACAACACCTAACTGTCCAACTGAAAATATTTCTGCCCTTTTTATTGTCGGATTATCAGCCATAATCCGGGAAAACAATATGATGCAGTTTTGGAAAGAGAAAAGTTGGTCATGTCTTTTCTGAACAAGAAAAGTAAATCATGACTAAACGGAATAAGAAACGACTATCATGTATAAGCATGTATGACTTGGGGAGAAGGCCATCTGGCATGCGGATAAGCCACTCATAATATGTCACATCACATGTGTTTCCCCACATCAATCGGTGTATAAAAGAGGCCACAAGCCTCAACTATGTAGCAGCTTTGGGTAGAATAAAAGCATCGTCAAACATAAGTGAAGAACGTTATTACCATCGCTTACTGGACATTCTGAGAGAACAATCAAGACTGAGAATGAATCAACTTGCCCGAGTTGTTCAACCTGGTACTGACGCCCCGACCGAGGCTCCCAGATCCCCGAACTATCAACATTTATCTGATGCTAGATAATGATCTCTATATACGGATGGTCATATACATGGAGTATCTTGTCGCCTAAGCTTCGAGACTTATGAAACTCAAAACATGCGATGCACTCACCACCATATAGATTCAAATTATGGAAACTCGAAAGTGACATAAAGCTCCAGTAATTCTGTTCCTCGCATTTGCTCCTTATCTATACAGATCAATCAAAAGGAACGCCTTAGAACCTCGTGATGTGGACATCGAAGCAAGAGGACTTTTTCCAACCCATTTGTAGTGAGAAGAGCGAGAGAGAAGACGAATAAAAGTCTTTTACGGGGGCCCCAAAATCTATTCGCAAAATGCACGGCACGTCAGGACAATTGTACGTTGACTGACTTTATCAACACGAGACGTATTTTATATGCGAACATGACGCATTGTCGATTCATCGCATCCCTCACACTCTAGTCCGCTCGGGATAATCAACCATCGGATCCACTGAAACCTCTAATTTCAAAAATACAATCATCCATAAAATACAAAACTATTCCAATCCGAAAATGGCCTTTCTTCTCTTGACCGACTTCTTGCCATGCTTTTCAACCAACACTTCCTCGTGACCAGCTCTCAGCTTCTCGTCGTCCTCGGCAGACCAGATGCCTGCCACATTCTCTGGAATCAGTTGCTTTCCGCCTGTCTTTAAATAGTTCTCAATAGCCAGTTTCATGAACTGTAAATCGCCATTACAAGAGCCAATAAGCTGCTCTACGTACGAAGCGGAGAATCCCAACTTTTCGCAAAAGTTGTTGGTCAAAGTTTGCGGGTTCAAATCTTCGTCCCTCAGCGAAGTGGTTATCTCGTCAATCTTGGCCATAAACTCCTCCTTGGTGTACTTGTTCAGCACATCAAGCGATATCGGCAGAGTGGCAGAGTGGTAGATATTAAAAGTTTCATCTTCCGGAACGTGATCTTGGTTAGCGAAAAAATTAACAGAATCGTCAATTTGATGAGCGTGCAAATCTGGCATTTTCAATTTTTTGTCATCTTCGTTGAATAAATCTTCAGGGGCACCGCGTTTCATGTGCTGATTGGCTACAGCCACAGCTGCCACAGCTGCCTCACTCACAGCGGTGTTTCTTCTTCTGTTATTTCTGTCGCTGTTATCCTTGGAAGTGAAATTTTTCATCGCCTCTGGAATTCTCTTGTTGGCCACCTCTGTTTCATAGTACTGAATATAGTTGTTGATACCATACTCAACGGCGAATTTCCGGAACCTATCGCGCCATGCGTTTGGAGTGTGAGATGGGTAGTTGGTGCCTAGTCGGTCAAAGAAATCTTTGGAGGTGGAGACCCTTTCCTTACCTTGTTCATCGATGGTTTTAATATTGGGCAAAAGCTCTTTGCAGAGATTGTAATCGTCCAAAGCTGTAAACTTTGTCTTGATTGTCTTTGGCAGATCGGTCACTTTGATCAAATTGCCCTCGTTATCGTGCACTAGTTCGTTTGTTACAGGGTCAGTCTTGTAGACCCAGTCGAGTTTGGCAGAAAGATGGTCACGGAATCTAAACCGCACAGAGTTACCTGTTCTTGTACCGAGCATCATGGCAATCTCGTCGTACAATCGATGAGTAGACCTTCTCCATGGGTTTCTTCTTACCGCGTTTAAAATCAAATCATCTTCTTCTGGGGTAAACTTACCCTTTGTCATAGACTGACGAGACGCGCGACGGGGAGGAGCACTGGCTGCAGCAACATCAGTCAAGTCGTCTTCTCTTTTCATGAGGTAGCTCTTCAAGTCCAAGCACATTTTGGCGTTAATGCAATCTCTGACAAACAAAACATTGTAAACGGGTCTCATTAAAAGCTCCCCCGTTATGCTATCTATTGATGACGCGAGAAGGATCACTGAGGGATCGGCGCTGGGGTCCTTAACATCATAATGAGGCAGTAATTGACCTCCATTAGCTTCAATGGCTATTTGCAAGTCCAATGGCGTTTCTGACTCAACAAGATGGAACTTGAGCGGCTCACCTGACGGGTTCTGGAAAACCTCGTGAGAAGTTTGGTTGGAGTGAGACATATGTAAATAAACAATATAAAGCGCGCTTGGTGTTCGGGTGCTCTTCTTGTAGATACCGCTCCTTGGTGTACGAAGTGGTGGTGTAAAGAGTTGTTGTTCAGGGAGGCCGTCCCGGGGGGTTACCCGGATAAACAAAAGTCTGACCAATCAGAGAGAAGTGGGTGCCGCACGACCCTTTCTTCAGTCATTTCATGAAATGAGCGTTTATATACCCTGTACGCAGGTCTTCTGTTAGCTTTGTAGAGGTAGTTGTGTGTTGGTCTGCCGATAAGCATTCCCAGGACTATTAGCGGCGACTTGTGAGAATAAACGTTTCAGATGAAGTCATCCAAGCATGAACGTGCATATTCTGGTAGTACAGAATGTAAGCGAGTATCACAATAAGTGAGTCTTAGTGCAACAATACCTGATTTATTACAAATCACCTCTTTTTTTGGGCATAAGGGTCTTCACCCTTATCCGAAACAATGTGATCTCTGGATTACCTTCTGCGGGTCGCAAGATTTGTTATGCAAACTGATGTGAATATCTTGTCCAGTGGCTTGATCTTTTTCAAGCTATCTTTTTCTGTCTTTGCGTTTATTTTTTCCTAAACTGGCGGTAGGGTTCTTTTGGCCTCTATTCAAACTGAAGGGGAAATACATACATTAGTCTTCTATAAGCAGCGACTTCAATATAGATCAGATGCGCCAAACACCATTCTATAAACAGGAAATGTTTCTGGGGAAAAGTGATGAGCTAGGAACTTTCTAATGGCCGCACCTACAATGGAATGTCAAATCTGGTTCTAAAGTGGCTTATTGTGTCTATGTTAGGATTCTATACGAGAAAAGAGCTTCCCCTTGAGTTAGAACTACTGCAAATGGAAAAAATCTTTCGTTATAACAAGCTTCGATAGGTTCAGTTAATCGCCTCTTCCTCAGCACACCACGATAATGAAGCCACAGAATCACCTCTCACGTATATAGATCACTATTTGGTGGAACTGAAGCTGTGGATATACTGACCAGTCCCATTATGACAGTCAAACCTCAATGAGTAATTCGTGAGATAAAGGATTGAAACAATACTACTGACATGGTTTGAATGACAGAATTGAAAAATTGCCACTCGAATTTTCTGAAAGTAGTTGGAGTCACCCATTGATGCTAACAGGGTGACTCCCAGCTATCGCATAATAAAATCTGCGTTTATGGTGGAATGGAATTCTTATGGCATCCTCCCCATTGCCCTAGCCTCCAAAAAGCTCTGTCATAATATCCCCGATTCCCGCGAGCGTGACATGGTGGCATACTGTTGCCAACTGCTTTCAAAGCCACCACCTATTTAAGCACCGTAATCTATGCAATGGGATCATTTGTTACCCCTGATCCCTGAAACTGGCTTACAGAGAAACGAAAAAGTCCTATTTGTTGCAGAGTAGTAATGCGATCCGATCTCTGGTTTCACATTCACTAATTAGCTTTCGAAATAAACAGCGGAAACAAATACATGGATATTCGGTGCAGCAAAGTGTCAGATACATCCAATTTCTTCGTCGACCCGTTTTTAGTCGATGTTTGAGAGAGCAAGACCATCTCAACTGGAGTCTCAATTATTTCTTTGCCCATACCGTGAGACTCTTCTTAAACGTTCTTTCTCCGTATGAGCTTGACGCTTCCGTCAATGAGTCCTGACAATCGAGAACTTGGGTAATGGAGATAACGTAGTTATGAGCAGAACTCTTTTCTATTTCATGTTTGAAATTAATTCTTCCAGTGGATTCGAAGCGCACATCTTGTGGCTGCTCAAAACGCCATGGCTAGGCCTGTCTCCCTGTAACGATCGCATGCGTAGGCTCTAGGCTGTGCATATATGGATTCAGATAGATTTTGCCACTTGCCCAGTTCGGGCGAATCTTCAACTTCTTGTTTGGCCGTGTGGAACTATGGAAACTTACGTATTTATACTGAAATTATACGTCATACACCATGACATCACAACATGATCTATAACTAGCTGTTTGGCCCTTATATTCGAGACGCATCTGCCTACATTGCCCATACTGAATAAGAGCTGGTGTAGTAATCCAGCAGTCCAATCTCTTCGAGTCTCGCACGACCTTTATATGCATCATGAAATTTTCCACCGGCAAAGCAGACATATACCAAAAAGTTCAGATATTCAAAAGGCTTCCTTACGCGAATATCAGTCAAGAAAAGTTCTTCAACCCCATTACACTGCTGAACTATGAATCGCTCTCTTCTGAGTCATTCAACAATCAGTTATCATCTTGCTTAAGAAACCTGTTGAGGCTCAGGCCATATATCAGCACCAGAAAAGACAAAAAGAAAATCTACACAGAGTACCTCAAGCTGAGATTTAGTGAAGACTACAATGCCAAACGACGTGTTTTTTCTTCTCTTCCCGACCTAACTGAGAAAGAACTTGTACAGCGGACTATTAACACCATCAAGCTTGTCAACAATGGCTGCACAAGCAAGGCCATCAATTTTGAAAGATCGCTTTTGAAAAATGTTCTGCAGATGGAATTTGAAAAGTGTACCATGAAAAAAAAAGATCTGAAGAATGCTCCCTTCTTGACAGTTCTGGACTATCATGATATCCTTAGGTATGGTTTATCAAGAACCATTGACCCTGCGTGGTATGACTGGGCTGGTAAGCTTGAAGATGCTATTGCGTCGAACGCCATCACACAGGATAAAAGGTTCAATGAAAAACTCGCACTGCTAAACTTGCGAAACTACGAAAGGGATCTTTTCATGTTGAATGAGTCCTGCAAATTGATGTTATAGACGTGTAAGGCTTAAATTCTTTATGGAAAGAACCATACCAACCAACTTGATGAATGGAGGAATAGATATTGTGGGGTCTACCTGCTGCGTCTGTCTCTCAAGGCACTGTTATGGTGCAAATCACCCATATCGTCTGATTACCCAGCGGTGCTGCTTTTCAGCTACCACGTTAGTCTACTCTGCAAAGCAGTCTCTCGTCTTTGGCTGCTTAGTCCTCCCAATCATCATGCATAATGAGGTGAGACAATGGACCATCGCCGAGAAGAAAAGTCTCGCATACATAATTACTGATCTACACTCCTTATTGCATTCCAGACATGGAAAGGTCACTTTGGAGTGGGCTGCTTTTCATTTCTCGTCTAAAACTAGGCAGTTCCACGGTTTACTCAATTTATAAACAAGCTTTTCTGTTCATCAACCTCCTGATCACGTGATCATTCAACACCCCACACTCTGTAGAGATATAAGTCAACCTCTTTGAACAGCAACAGTTGAGAACAAGTGATACAAACAATATAAGGCATTTTGCTAAAACGGGACCGCTTCACCATTCCTCCAAATGGTTATCTCATCGCAAATCTCTATCCACACACCTTCAGACTAGCACGTGGGGATGGAACATAGAAAGAGCAAGATTGTGGTATCGCTGGGACTGGCAATTCCGTTACTTTATTTCTTCCTGCTATACTTGCCAAATGTTAGTCCGCCTGGAGTTGAGATCCCTCATTTGGTGAAAGTGGCTCCGTCTTCTGGGAGTCACAAGAGAACCATCCTTATAGGGGATATCCACGGATCGCTGGAACCATTCCAAAAACTCATGGGTAAAGTGGGCTATAATAGACAAGATGACAGGGTCATAATGTTGGGCGATTTTATCTCAAAAGGCGACCATTCTATAGAGGTTTTAGAATACGCCATGAATAACGGAATTGGGTGCATTCTAGGTAACCACGAGCTCAACGTTTTGAAACGGTATTTGCAGTTTCATGGGTTGAAAAGCTTCCAAATTGCTAATAATACTCAAAGGGATGCGCATATGGAGGAGTACCCTTTCAGTAGAAACTTTAAAAATGACGACGAAATGAGAATTGCTAAAAAACTCACTCCGGAGCATATAGATTACATATTAAAGTGTCCCATTGTACAACTGTTAGGTCCCGTTCCTTTAAAGAAGAAAACAACCGCTTCCGGGGTGGCAGTACATGCCGGATTACTATGGAATGAAGATGTATACGACCAAGATCCAGATGACCTCACTACAATGCGTTCTCTGCTGTATCCGGAATACGTTGAACCCACTGAGGATTCCTCAGTGCCCAAAGCGGTGAGCTGGTCTAAAATCTGGAAGGAGCACCAGGGTGATTCGCCCGTGAAGGTGTTTTATGGACATGATGCGAAAAGAGGACTGAAGGTGAAGAAGTTTTCCGTTGGGCTTGACTCGTCTTGTGTATACGGGGGTCAACTGTCCTGTGCGGTGCTTGAAGATGGCATTCAACGGATTGTTCAGGTGGGCTGTTAGATTATTTATAGGTTAATTTAGTTTTTGTATGTGATGATTCTAGTGTAGGTCAGAACTGTTGGTTGTAAAAATCAGGAGCTTGGAACTATTTCTCGACTGGATGCATTGGCGGCTTGTGATAGTGCACAGCGACTCAACAAACCATAGGGAGGCTCCCGGACTTGTAAGGAGTATGCTAAATAGGCTTAATTTCAAGATCTTCAATAGACCCGAACGGTTTATTAAGCGCGAGGCATCCAAGTAAGGTGCAGTGGCCTAGTCCTTTTCAACACTTTGTATAAAAGTATTCCCCGAGGCTGGATTTCATTGTCGACCCTCTCTTTTTCTAAGTCAAATGATCCATGTTCTGACTTTCAAAGTATAACAAATTAACTTTCCAATATTCTCCACACATTTTCAAAGGTCAATGAAAAGGAGGAGCTCAGCAAGACGGAAAGTCGACTAAGGCTATTGTGCGTCGAGTCTTCGGCCATCAGTCGTTTTTTTTTACCTGCGACATACTAGGTCAATCAAGAGGATAGTGCTAAGGCCTGTGGCTGTTTTTGTTCTCTTCCTAGTTGTCAACTGAGAGAATGAGGATTGCCTCTTTCCTTTACTAAGAAGAGTGAGGCTCACAATTGAGAAAAGCGGAAAGCCCTCAGTTCCTGCCATTTTCATTCTAGGATCGTTTGCCCGATAATACTGTAAGAATGTATTTTAAACCACCGCAATAGTCAAAGTATGTCTTACTGAAGCGATGGAGCATTTCTGCTTTTGCAGACTCTATTTTTTAACAGCAGGATGCGGAAGGGAGTCAAGTTGGGCCATATGATCCAGGTACGTCTAATAAAGCAGGCATTATGACACTGAGGTATATTTGAACTCACTCGAAGGGATAAAGGATATACGCATTATACTGTGACTTGCATGAAAGATATGCACGTTCATGCACTGATGATGGAATGGCTTCATCTGGAACGTCTGTTAGCACAGACGTTCCAGATGCACCTAAGATTTTCCTACAGTCTGCAGAGTCAGTGTTTTCTCGATCGAAAAGTCACCCTTCATGAATTTTGCATTGATAACCTACAACGTCTTCACAAGCACAACACAGCTCACCTCTGTACCTACCATGCTGCAATCTAGCCCACTTAAACCACCATTGGATTTGGGCCTCTTGTTCACATCATGATCCGTCTCCTTGATCCGCTTTTTCGTCTTCTTCTCCTTGACGGGCCTCTTTTCTCCCTCAACAGTGTGGTGCGCCATGTGGTTGATTTTAAAGATGAATCCTGCTATTTTCGAGAAAAGAGAGATTTCAGCTGAGCGTACATGAATTGTGCCTGATCATTGTTGAAGAATTTTTCAAGTGTGAGTGGCATTTATTGCATGATGGTCTCTAGTGAAGAAAAAATGTAGGCAACCATTGATCGATTTGCAATTTGAAAAGGCACAAAACGGGATGTCTAGATACTTGGTAGATGCTTCTGCCGCTCAACAGGGTTGATTCATTCAAGCACCAATTCCCTGTCATATCCCAAATAAAGCGATTTGAGCCAGTTTCATTCTTTATTTGTAGTCCACTGAATTTTCATCGTCTCATTTTGCGTATGTTGTGCTTCAATATATATACTAAACTGGCTCTTTTCAATAGGAAAGTAGCACTTGATAATAAGTTGTGCCATACTAGACAAGAAGATTTACTCTAAAAAAGCGGAGGAGAATCATTTTATATGGAAGAAAATTAGTTAGCTGGCAACCCCTTTTGCAAAGAAACAAACCAGCTGTTAATATGTTTTTTGTGGGACCCACTCAGTGAGACTCGTCGAATAAGTTTTCCAGTGAGCAGACTGACTCTCAGGTAAAGTGTAATGTTCTGTGATGTAACGCAGCAGCAATCCTATGTTCCGTTAACGCGGAACAATCGGTGAGGACGCAGGAAGCTCTGAGCGGGAGAGGTAGAAAAGCTGATAATAGGGAGTCTCTATTTCAGGATAAGTGACTTTATAAGACTTGATGTAGCTGACAAGAAAGTTGATTTGCTGAGATCTCTCGGTGGAAAGTAACTTTTGCTTTTGTCTGAGATATTCTACCATTTCAAGAATGGGAATGAAACACAAAATGTAGTCAAGGCATTGGTCAAAGATTTCCAAATCAATCACATGACGTGCGCCTGTTTGGTAAAATGTTTCGAATACTTTCATAAATTCACATTTGTGAGCTTTAGGCACTTTATGCTGATGATGGCAAAGGAATTGAGTAGAAGAAACAGCCTTAGCTTCGTGCTTCAAGTATTTGTAGTAATGTGCAATCTCTCTCCTGTCGGTCTCATTGCTGAAGACGGGTTCATTCTGGAACTTTATGGCAGAGAGATAAGACACAAAAGGTATTTCACCAGCGGGTAGCCTCGGGCAATATCTGTCATTGGGGATGGAAGAGGGTCATGAGTCCAGAGGTTTCCAATAGGGAAGTTCTCTGTGGGAGAAAAGGGATTCAAGCGATATGAATGTTCCTGGAAGAGAGCCTAGCTAATCTTTTGGGAGCAAGTGTGGTTGAAGTTCGAGAAACCAGGCAGAGCCACCAATATCTGATGCAGTAGTAGCTGAGAGAGAAATCCAATCGCCAGAGCGTGAACAGAGGCGACAATTGCAGCAGCACCAAGATTAATCGTGAACGATAACAGGGCTGGCATTTCAAGATAGGCTCAAGCAGACATAAAATATCAACTAAAATTAGACTATAAAAAAAAAGGAAAGAATGGGCTTATATAGACCGTAGAAAAGGCGAGGAATAAAGGGGAGCGACAGAATGGTACTCCATCATTCCGGGCACAGGCTGCAGAAAAACAGAACAGGAGACTAGATCACAACAGAATGGAAATCCATCATGCATGAAAACACCTGTTCAGCATAATGTCGCGTCCAGACATTTTAGTCTTTTAACATTGCCTAATAGGTAGTGCGCCAACCATTTTGAAGTTGGGGGTTTTGCGACGAGGCCAAAAGGCGAGCAGTCGACTTTGAAAAACTAAAATTGCTGAATAGTTTTGGCCAGATCCAGCCTGATGATCATCACATCCGGATTAAAATTTGCGTGCGGTAAAATTTTGGGCAAAACAACCACTAAAATTGTCTTGCATAATTATGCAGGTACCGTCTTTAAAGAAAGAAAGAAACATCATGGATCACCTCAGAATAGGTGACACATTTGCATATGCAGCCGCTATTCGCGTTGCGGTGAAAACGCTGCCATCGAGGGCCATTTTGAGCTGAACGTGTTGGCTTCGAAGAAACATGATACTGTTCGCTACAGAAACATGTAGGCGGCTGTGAATGAACACTCCACGCATCCAGAATTGGCAATAACTTTTTGTGTAGCCATTACTCCTGCTTGGGCCTTAAAAAATCGGACAACAAAGAGGCCACAGTGAAATGGATCACAAGTCAAATAATTGTGCGCCTGAGAGATATGCCTAATTTCACCAGTGTGAAGTGGTAAAAGGCCATCGAAGACTGCACGAGGTGAATGTGAATTATTCACAAGCTCAGAAAGAGGTCCCTATTGGGTACATACTGCAGGTGCACTTCTTTGGAAAAAGCAAGATGTTGGTACCTTTTGCGAATATTTTTCCACTCTAGAGGCAAATAGCCAGTGCTACTAAAACCTTTCTTCCGATTGAAAATCAGTCAGAATGGAAAAAGCCGACCCCCCTCAAAGCCCAGTGGCCTGCGTGGCAACCTTCCAAGAAACGCACAGAGGAGACTGAGTCCGTACGAATGTCAGCGGTGCAAGAAGTCAGGCCACTCACGTACGATGTGTAAGGCGCCGATATGATTTAGATCTCATCGTTAATGTCGGCTAGCACGGAGTTGTCACGGACATTCCTCTAACCTATTACACGCATATCCGTTCTGTCTTGGCGCTACTTCCTTATGAGGATCCTGGGAGCGGTAAACCGCCTGCCTGGCATAATAGCCGCGGAGATAAGAGATGCAAGAGTTAGTGATTGTAATACAGGTATGACTTGCTAGTGGGAGCACAGCCAATCAACTTGTTCCTAATACAGATTTACCCAGAACTAGACGCAACACCTCTCCAAAACCCGATAGTTGAGAGATTCGAGTATTGGGGTCTGGATTTAGGCGCTCTTTATCGACCATTGTGAACAATGTTTGTAGTATCAAATCTATTAGCTTCATACAGTATCCTGTAAGGAAAATATGCAAACAAGGGCAATTTTTATTTGGTTTTGCCTACCTTTAGATTCCAATTGATCTTCACTACATCTCTTGTAGTGCGCCAACCATTCCATTGCTATATGATATATATATATATATATCAAAGTTTTACTGACACGAACACACCGAGTTACACTTCATTTTGGCAGAAACGCGGTGAAATGTCGGATTTAACTATTGGAGATTCGCATGTGCGTAAATGTTCCAGATGCCGCGTCAAGCGGATGGACGAAGACGCAGACACTTTGATAAAGTACGCCACGTGCACGAGCTGCCGAAACAAGCGAAAGATCGAAACCAAGACCAGCAAATCGTAAGTTGGCTTTTACCAAAAACCACTAACTTTAGTCGCTCTTTCAAAGCGGTTTCAAGGTATACGCCTAGTGTGGAGTCTGGGCCACCAAATTTATTTACAGATTTTGAAATGTTTTTGGACCGAATTAAAAATAACCAGATTGAAGACGTTCTAGACCACCATTACAAGTCAATTTCTCCAGAGGAACTTTTCAAAAGGTACCACCCGGCCGAGGTGACCAATGAGGTTTTCGCTATGATTGCCAAGCAACTTGTGGCGACGTATTTGGAGCCTATTATGCTCATTACCGGGTTTAGATTCGCAACTAGAGATTACCATAAAGGTGGTACCAAGACGAAAAAGGTGACTTTTATGTTTATATGTTCTCAGGACCGCACAAAACAGAGAAAGTCTAGGTCCGACCACAAAAGGCAGATTATCAACAAGTTGAAAGTGGAAGAGTGTCATTCTAAAGTTTCCATGAGTTATGATCTTACAAATGGCGTTATTCAGCTCGGATACAACCACAGACATCATCCTCCGTATTCGTGGAGTAAAAAAGACTTTGAGATGGGTAACCACCAGCACCATGACAATAGTGTAGCAGCAATAGCAGCAGCTGCTGCTGCCACTCATTCGTACCATAGCCATAGCGATGATTCTATGGATTTCTCAAAGCTTGAAGCGATGAATTTGATTAATTCCATAAATAACCCCGGCTTTACGAATTATCTGCAACAGGCCACCGATCAGCAGCTGCAAGAGGATGTTTCACATTTCAACAAAGTGGATGATATGCAACCGTCAGAGGATGCTAATGTTGACGATGAGCTGAAGAGGGTGCAGCGGATAAAGCATGAAATTGATGTGGGCAACATCGATCAGGAGTTGATTCGACAGAGTTATTGATCCTAGGTTGTTGAGAAGCTCTCAGTAATGGACTAGCAAATTTTCAGTTCGTGTTTCATGGAACACGCTTTAAGGAAATGCTTCAAAGAAACGAGAAGCTCTATCATTGGGCGGCGTCTTTTTGAGATGCCTTCTACTAAAGGTATTGCTTTGGTGATGTCTGGATTCTTATAGTACTGACATGGAATGAACTCTCTCATTGATAAGACCTTGGACATGTCTTCTTCGTCTCCATGTTCTATGTCCCCTTGGCGTCCATCTGAGGGCCTTTTCTCAGGTCATCGTTGTCGGATCTCGACTCATTCCCGAGAAGCAAACAGCACAACAAGCTCGGCTTTGTCACTGTGCGACTGTCCAGCATAAGACCACTCGTGCAAAGTCACAAAGTGCAGCAGGGTTCCCTCGGTGATAAAAGTAGACGAATCCATAAGTACTGATTTTTGTTCTTGCCAAACTTGCGGACTCCATACCCTCGCATTCAGGGATTTGGATGGATTTACGGAAAATGCAGAACAACTTTTGGAGACAGGTCAGTTTAATCCTCTAGCCATCCACGCTTTCAGTAGATGGATGCACAGGTGCCAGTGGATAAGCCATGTCTTCAAACCGTATATACAGCCACCACGGGGATAATGTAGGACTTGGATATATTCAGGTGACTTGACCGAATCGTTGGCATTCCCTATATAAATCTGCAAACTTCCCATATCATGTGAGTAAACGCACTTTAGCAGCATGCTCAATAGACAAACTTTTTTGCCATACTCAAAGTTCTAGGGATCGCTTTTGCTTATCTGAAGTCGCTCCAGTCCCCAACTCAAAAATCTTCAAACCTCCCGTATTATGTGAGCTAAATCAGCGCAAAGGAATAGTTCAGCTGACTGGTATCGCTGATATTGTCATCTCACGTTGTTGGTGACGCAAAATCCGAGCTTGCCTTACATCTATCTATATAGCACCATAACGTGTCTAAGCTTGAGCCGAGCCTGAGTTTACACAGATGCCCAGCCTTAAGCTATTGAGTTGTACGTGGCTAGAGTTTGCTTTCATTGAACAGCCTCTTGGTCAAGAGGATAAAATACTATTCTATGCACCCACGTAGACCCTCGCACACTCGACAGCCTAACAGCGGCAACGAATAAAATCTACAAATCCAAGTCATAGGCTGCTGGACAGAAATCGACTCCGCCTAACTATGCAAGGGTAATCTGGCAATTACCCGAAAACCCAGGGGCATTTCAAGGGGCAACCAACATGAAGAGTCAGCTTTTGTATGCCAAATCAAAAGTGTACATCCACCCGACCAAGTCTTCTCAAGACAACATTGTTGGATATTTGACAATCACAAAGCCCGATGCTGCTGCGACGAAAAACTCGTTCGTCTTGAGCTTCATTCCCGAGGTTACACTAAACGATGCTGATCGGAAGGTTATTGAAAAGACGGATTTGGAGGTTGTAGGAAATCTTAAAGTGACCGAATCGAAAAAAAGGTACATTGATCCTCCCAAGATTTCGTCTCTCACATCTTATGCCTTTGGCATTTCTATCGCCAATATATACTCTGTACAGCTTCGCTCTCCTTCCCCCGGATGGTGGTTTGGATCTTTGGTGATCCACTCACGTGACGGGGAGGGGATCCCCATTTTATTTTTCCATGACGACGAGTCTCCCTCGACGAAACTGGAGCAAAAGATGAAGAACAAGCAGTTTGAGCCGTTTGCGGAAAACGAAGACGGCGAGCTTTTCTGGGGCGGAGATAAAGTGCTGAGCGTTTTGAAACAGTACTGCCATTTGGAAAAATCAACGTTGGAAAAAAGTGTATATCTTGTAAACCCGACTCTTGAAGATCTGAGAAGTTTTATTCCTCAGCATGTGGTTAAGGAGGAAAACACCGTTGGGTCATTTTTCAGTAATGCCAAATGGAAGGTTCTAGAAGCTTTAGCCAGTGTTACGAAAAGCGCAAAGTCAACTACGCAATCTATAGTGGATGAGTCACCAGAAAGCATTAAAAAGCTACTGAGAAAACCAGAAGTTCGCAAAATAAACGACGACTTTGACAGCGCACGCGTCTACTTGGCCAAGTGGGCTGCCGATATCGAGAATCAGGCAAACAAGTCTAGAAAAGTGATTATACTGGACGAGCACTACCAGCAAATGATGAGTAAAGAATTGGGACAGGACTACTCTACGTTGACGATTCAGGAAGTTAACAATGCCGCGCGCTTAAAGCCGCTCTCGCTGGTTGAATGGGAAAATTTCTTTGACAATTCTGGAAGATTGTGCATTACCGTGCCAGAGGTTCTAGACCGCATCTTCCACGGTGCACTGAGTAATGGGGTTCGAATCCAGGCGTGGCCATTTCTTTTAGGGGTCTACCCTTGGGACTCTAGCTATGAGACCCGCGTGCAGATCGACTACCAGAACAAGCTGGTGTATGAGCGACTTGAAGCGCAGTGGACAGAGGAGTCCGACGACGAGTTCTGGCTGGACCAGAAAAATCGCATAGACAAGGACGTGAGAAGAACAGATCGCAACATTGAAATGTACAGCGGGTCTGAGGATCAGATGAATGGTAACTTGCATGCCCTTCGGAGAATGCTCCTCACCTTTAACCAGTATAATCTCAACCTAGGCTACGTCCAGGGCATGAACGACTTATTATCGCCGCTTTTCTTCGTGCTAAAGGACGAACCACTCACTTTCTGGGCTTTTGCCAAGTTTATGGATCGTATGGAGAGAAATTTCCTGAGAGACCAAAGTGGTATGAGACTGCAGTTGTCCACTTTAAACGAACTGGTGCAGTTTATGCTTCCTGAAGTGTATGTGCATCTGGAAAAATGCGACTCTACCCACTTGTTTTTCTTTTTCAGAATGCTGCTGGTTTGGTTCAAAAGAGAGTTTTCCTGGGACGATACTATGAAGTTGTGGGAAGTACTATGGACAGACTACTACTCTTCGCAGTTCCATCTATTTGTTTGTCTTGCTATTTTGGATAAGCACGGTAGGATTATCAGAGAAAACCTTGACGCCTTTGACCAAGTGCTCAAGTATATCAACGATCTGTCTCTGACTATGGACCTAGATGATATACTTGTGCGTGCGGAGCTGTTGTTTCTCAAGTTTAGAAAGATGTGCAATCTCGTGGATAGACAGGCCGGGGAAGACAAGCCGTTGAGCAAAGAACTGAGAACGTTATTGTCTAAGGAGTTGGTGATTCAAAAAGAGGATGTGAGACCGAGTGGAGTTGGTGGGGGGTAGTCTACAGGGTTAATGTCTTATGTTGAATGAGGTTTTATGGAATTGCGTAGCTGAAGAGTTTTGGAAAGGCTATCACTTTGTTGTTTTGGGGTTGTCCCAAAACAACGGATGAGCGTCATAGACGTTTAGTTAGGTCGATGAGAAGACTTTCAGCAGATTTTGCGTGGCTGGGGCGTCGTGACGAGTGTTTCTGAAAGACTCGTTTTGGTGTGATTTGTTTTCAGTCCTAAACAATGAGCTAATGATCCACCTCTTTCTGCCAATCATAGAGTTGAGCCCGTACCACCACAAGAACGAGATAAAGTTGGGAGCGATCAGGCTCTTTTATGATATATTGGTCATTATTTTGAAAGCCTAAGCTCACTACTTCAAGAAGCCGGAAACGAAATTCTTAAAACCGGAAGGCTGCCTGCCACGATGAAACAGATCCTCATCAAGCTACTCCCGAAAAAGGGGCCAGCGGAGATGCCAGATTCGTACAGGCCGATATCTCTGACATCCATTCGCCTTTGAAGTCTCGCAATGAACCGACGCATTCTCAGAATTCTCTTTCAAAAAGTCGCAGCTGATCAGACAGGTTTCATGCCAGAAAGTCAGATGCACCACAGCATTCAGGCTGTTCGGGCTTTGGCGCACGAATTACTGAAACTGGTCCCATCGGAGATAAGAATTATGCTTGCTTAACTTTTGTGGACTTAACGAAGACTTTCGACACGATTAGTGTCGACCACCTCCAAGGCACCCTTGAAAGAATGGACCTCGGACCCAAATTCAGGAACTTTGCCAAGGCGATTCTCACCGAACCCATTGGTAAGGTCTACTTCAACTTCAGCCAAGGGCCTGGACTCATATTTTAATCAGGAATGAGACAAGGTAACCCTTTATCCCCCTCCTTATTTATCTTGGGACTGGACCAATCAACTGAGAGAAGATTTAGCAGGCCTATCGTTCTCCAAACAGATCAAGTTCAGTTTTGAGCTGCCACTCTATACAGATGATCTAGTGGCTCTTTCTATCCACAGCCCACGAAGACCACAAATTTGGGAATATTATGCGAAAATACGAGGGCTCAAAGATGCGTTCCTCATAAAACAGAATTACGGTACATTAAGCAAAACAACCCATCTCTAAAGAGGGGGTAGCTAAGTTGCTTAGTGCACCAAGAAATTATTTGGGTGTCGCCATACACCTGGTTGACTGGACGGAGAGATACAAATTCATCATGAAACGCAGCAATTTACATTTCATGGTGGATATGCCCTTGTCCAGCAGAGCGCAAGCAATCAAGGCTTATATCTATTCCAGGATTTAAACTTCCCCGATTGCCACGATCCCATCCCAGACAATGAAATAAGACACTGATTGAAGATGAGGTTCTTCGAAAGTTCAAGGTCTGCCCTCCGGCTAATGTTCGGATAAGCAAGGATCGGCTATATACACCTCTTTGTCTCGGAGGGTTTGGTCTCATCGATTTGAAATTGCAACTGCAGGGCAAAAGAGGTAAATGTATATATGAGACTTTTCACTTTCAGCACTGTCCTTTTACTTATTTCGGGTCACAATTGCAAGGATTGATCGATGATTGGATGAATCTAGGGCCGGCTAAAGAAAAGGAAAAAACCAGCTTATGGTTCGCTCCTCTAAACCCCAGACCCAAGTCCGCCAGGGAAAATCTAGGACTTTTTACGGACTAATCCTCCCTTTCAATATGCGGTCATATCTGGCAGCTTGGATGGCAATAGTCAAACCCGAAACATCACCGTTTCTCTGTCGGCAATTCAGTGACAAAGAGAAAGGGGAAGCGAATTGCGGACCAGTGAAAATTGCAGAGGTGTTATCGACAACCCCACCTTCACAGGAGGAGAGTGATACAATATCTGTTGACACTTTCTGATAGGCAGACCAAAGTAGAAGGCATCACAGCCGAGACGTTGCACAGATGAATACCTTACAGCATTGAAATAGCCTATCACCAACTGGCTCTCACATCAAGAGGTCCAATCACAGTGGGGAAAAATGTGGAAACGGATATTTGTCGGATTATCAGCCATAATCCGGGAAAACAATGTGATGCATATTTGGAAAAAGAACTGTTGGTCATGCCTTTTCTCAATAAGAAACGACTATCATGTATAAGCATGTATGACTTGCGGGGAAGGTCATCATGCGGATAATTCACTCATGATATGTCACATCACATGTGTTTCCCCACATCAATCGTTATATAAAAGAGGCCACAAACCTCAACCATGTAGCAGCTTTAGGTAGAATAAAAGCCTTACATTGTCGAACATAACTGAAGAAGGTTATTACTGTCGATTGCTGGACATTCTAAGAGAACAATCAAGACTGAGAATGAATCAACCTGCCCGAGTTGCTCAATCTGGTATTGATGACCCGACCGAGGCTCCCAGGTCCCCGAAAAACCATTAATATCCTCTATTCATCGTTTACTACCAGGCACATTGGAAATGCTTCACATTACTCTACTAGGATGTCTTCAGGCAAAGATGGCGCGCTGCGTCTCAACGGATAAACCGTTTGCAAAGAAAGAATTGTGTAGCCTATGTTTGGAGGAAAAGAAAAGTTTTACCCACATCTTCGAAGGATGGTGTGCAGCAAATATGGAAAACGATAAGCATGGGAAATAACAATAGCTAGAATTACCGATATCACTCAAATGGACGTAGACTCTCTCTATGTTCATGACCTCTTTCTATATGTGGTGCATTACCTGAGAACAAAACGACGATATGGGAGCCAGATTCCAGAACGTTTAACGGAGAGTCAATGGATAGAGGCAGGGAGTAAGGTGATGACACATGCTCCATAGTCCCAAAACCGGACATATCTAAAAGAGGTCAAACAACACAGTAACTTAAAACTGAAGGATTAATCTCTACATGAGAGGAACAGGAAAACTCTCAAAGAACAGAAATGACGAGAGGCGAATCAAACTAAAGTTCCAAAAGGATGTGAACGAGGCAAATAAAGTTTCAAGACGCGCTATGAAGAGCATCAGCTCACACTGGCCTACATAGGAGGATCTAAGTATGGAATCTTGCCCAGTTGGAAACGTAATGACTACTTGTGCTTGACAAAGCCATCTTTACATAAGCGATTCATCACAATTAACACTTGAATGACTTGGTACTGCACATTCAAGTATTTTCTTCCTCTTAAGCGTCTTATGGGTATCACAAAAAAATCCCAGCACAATAATATAACCCTCACGTCATTCCCTTCTAATAGACTTGAATCGTTATATTCATAAAGGTATAAAAGGGAGCTGGTGCTGGCTTAGAAAGATATCTCTCTTGAGCAGCAGCAGCAGCTAGCATTTCAAGGTCTAGACTATCCTCATATCTTCTTAACCTTTGCAGATGATACCGATCAATGATTTGCTACTTATTTTGATATCTCAATGGAGGCCATCATACTAGAAAAGACTTGTTTAAGAACCAGATAACCCTATGTGGTATATCGAATGTCTGGCTGCTTGGTGGTCTCTCATAAAAGCTTGAAATTCTTTATTATCATCTGGCAACCAGAGAAACCCTAATAGATCAAGTGGACTTTAAGAAACCGAACGATGATTTATTCGGGATTTATAAGACAATTCCAGTATGCTAAGCCTAAATACTGTCTCTCATCTTTCGAAAATGTCGAGACCCTTCAATCAACCTGGTGGCCCACTGCGCATATGACGAATACAGAAATATCTCTCAAACTTTGCATAATTCACAGCACAATGTATATACTATGCAGACATACATCTATAACTCTCAAACCATGGAAGCAGAACAAAAAGAAGAATGAATGTTTTAGCAACAGAAATCAAATATCAAGAACAAATCTCCGCCATAATTCACTTCTTTCTCTGAATGCCTATAGTAAATAAGGTGAACCTGTTGAAGGATTTAGCTCTTATCACCAGTGGTAAGCCATGTAGAGCCTCTCTGTTTCATGTGTTCAAGTTAATCCTTCTCGTTGACTCCTCGTCAGGGACCAAAGTTGAAGGATTTAGCTCTTATCACCAGTGGTAAGCCATGTAGAGCCTCTCTGTTTCATGTGTTCAAGTTAATCCTTCTCGTTGACTCCTCGTCAGGGACCAAAGTATTTTGTGCTCTCAGCAATGACTCATGCGCTTCCTAGTGATACTTATTCATCCATTGTCGGGCTTTGCTTGGCATACATAATACTCGTTACTATTCAGCACCTTTGGAGACCGGTGCGTCGATGCGATACAGTCACTTGATGCATTGCGGCTGTAAGATAAACCAAAGAAGTGTGTCCTCTGTCAAGAAGACGCCCAGGACGCCAATTAAACGAGGCTCGTAAAACTACACAACATTTGTGGAATAGAGTCTGACCTTAACCTGGAACCGACCACCTAGCATGCCTGCAGCTGCTGTTTTACAATGCACGACTGGCTCATTTGGGAGTCAAAAGCGAATTAATCTGTGAAATTGATGTTTCCATGGATGGCAAAGATTGATGGCATGCGGAAATGAGCGTTTTGACGCCATACACACAGGGTAATTACTCCCCTTATGGGATCCCCTCATTTATCTCATTTATGAGTGGATTTGAGTGTTTTTATCCACCTAAATGCGTCAATCGTTACGCGAAAAGAAGACAAAAAAAGGAACGGCCCACCATAAATTTCATGCACGATCATGCACGATCATGCAAGTTCCCCATCCGGCAGCGCGCATATTTTGGACCCTTGTTTTTGTGTAAATCAGTTTAGCACCACACACAATGCAAAATCAAAACGCTGTTAAACACCACCAATCCGGACCTGAAGCTCAATTCAACTCCTCCCCAGGAGAAGGGAGGGGGCACAAACCAACTGGGACCCCTGGACGTCAAGGGGAATCCCACGTTGGCAAAGATGCCCCTGTTAAGCCCTTTGAGGGAGGAATGAAGCCGGTTTCAGCTCCAAAACGCTCCACCAAAACTGTGGAATCCATTGTGAAGAAACTTAAGCCACTGCCCAAGTTTCCGATCAATCTAGTCGGTGACAATGATGCTAGCCCCAACTCTCAAGGCTTCGACGTGCTGGTCCCAGAAGGAAAAAAGGATTTAATCCCCGTAATCAACTGGGCGATGACAAGCCACCTTTTCTGGTTTGTCGTCGTCCATAAAGTTGAGGGATTGGCGCTTTCTAAGGATCAATTCG